>JAOYSI010007932.1:0-43093 GCA_025775065.1 Hiodon alosoides | reverse complement strand
ATAGATCTATTAGATCCATTATAGATCCATTACAAATGCCCAAAAACGATCGCAGTGGCAGTTAACATACTAGGGGTTGTAACGTGGAGGAGAAATGCCCTAAAGCCAACAGTTGGACCGGGAGTGGAGGGGTCTCTTTATCTGATGATCGGTTGTGCACCTCAGAAACAAACTTAAAATCCATACAAGCAATTCGCTTAATTCAATAAAAGTCCAACAATGAATTGCAAAAAAAAACAAACACCTCTATACACGTAACTATGCTGTAAAATATATAAATCAAAACCTGTAACGCAATTAATTAGTTTGTGAACAGAAAAGCCCCACAACTGGTGAATAGCAGGCTCCGAGCATTAGTTTGTGAACTACCGACAGCCCTATCTATGGTTACGCGTCGCCGATGTATACCATCCTCAGCTGCTTACATGGTTACTATTTTCCATCATATATATAGTGCCTCTGGCATGCAGGGGTGTTGCCTGGACCCAGTGAACTTGCTTAGTTGCAGCTGGGATGGGATGTGCTGACTTCGCATAGCACTGTGCAAAAGAGATTGTTCGAGTTATTAATAGGCTGAACGACTTTCCTGTCTAAAAATACGAAACGCATCTGGATTTCAGTTCCGTAGTATTTTTTGTCACCTATTGTTGTTATCGTGAAAATATTATATTATTATCGTATTAACTAAATTTCAAAAATTCGAAAAATTTTAAAAGCGCTTCAGGTTAGATCATCACGATAGTTTAAAAGAAGAAAATCACCTTCTGCTGGTTCCTCTGAAGACAGGGGGCCCCTATTGAGCCTTCATGACCTATATTCTGGCAGGTTTTCCTCAGTACCTATTCATACCCAAATGTTTTTATAGTGACCGCCCCCTTCCTAGCCAATAGAACAGGGCCGCTTAATGAAGCCTTTTCTTTCATAAAGTAATCCACCATACTAAATCGCTGTTGCATCGTGACACTACTCGAACTGAATTATCAACGTTTGTCTTAAATTAGGTCAGCTGGGCACGGACCATTTCACCCTTTCACTCCAGTGGACAGTGGACACGCGCTATGATACTTAACTGAAGCATTGACTCGTATGCGCCGCACCGATGTAGCTCCCGTCGAACGAAAAGCACAACGGTTAACTCATGAAAACAAGTAGGTTTAGTCACACCGATCGAATCAAAACGGAGAATATAACAATGAAAACAATATGAGACTCCGCATTCCGCCGATGTTACAATATGCACAGCCTCTTCCCAAAACCCATTTTGACTAGAACCGAATTCTTAAGCGATCTGTCAATATTAAAATTATCTTAATTTGTAAATAAACACGTACTATTATAACAATTTACTTACACAACGTTTTTTTTTATCTAAAGCAATTTACATGGCTTACCATTTCTACTTGAACAACTTTCACAGCTGGATGTTCATTGAAGCACTTCAGGTTAAGTACCTTGCCCAGAACCAGCAACCTTTTGGTCACAAAGCTGTGCCCTTACCCACTACCAGCTGCCCTTGTAACATGTAATAAAAACAAGTAGAGCCCGGTAAACTGGATTTCCCGTTTCTCATGAGGCAGTTGGGTTGAGATAGACTGTGAGCCTACATATCAACACTTTTCATACAAACCCAGCCCTCCTCTTTCCATATTGTTTGAAAGGTTTTGAACAAAGTGATTGTTGTTCATGACAGTTTGGTATAGGCTTTTCAAACAGTACCAAGTTAGTCTGAATGAGAAATTTGAGGGAAATCTTGGTTGTTGTTGGTTACAATGCTCTGATAATATCTCAGTCACTCCAGACAAGGGTGTGAAAAAATAAATGAATCAAATAAAGAAATACATAACACCCAGTTGATGTCACACAATAGAAGGGTGCAGAGGATTAGCAGATCAGGTGCAATCAAAGGAACACTTTTAAAACAGCGAGTTATCAGGAAAAAGACCAAAGCCTTTGCTTACAAAACTTGGACATTTATTCCCACATATATACTGTATATTTAAGTTGGTTTGGAAAAGCAGGCACCAAACGTCTTCATTAACCACAGTGAAGCTAAATTAACTGGGAATAAGGGTGAGACGGAGATGGGATAAGGCTGAATGGGATAAAACAGGTGGAAGAGGAGAATGGATGGGAATATAGCAGTCAGGGGGTTCACAGTCCTGTGGGTTTCCGCCTGCCTTGCCTCAGGATTTAAGCAGGGCAGCTGTGTGACGAGATGGAGCAGTGCTTGTACAGGGCCCGGTCCAGATCCACATCACGACCCTGGATCCGGATACTGCCCACACAGCCGTGCAGGTACTGAAAGCCACCTGGAATGGGCCCCTCTGCAATTTGTAACATCAGTTAGAGTCTATGAAAGTATTCTTTGTTTGGAGACAGTAGTCAGCATTTGTTTGGAACAACAACCCAAACTGCAAAGTCGTTTTTAAAAATTCTTTATGCGGTTTGTCTTCGCTTGGACTCGCAAACTGACATTTTGAAATCACACATCTCACGCCAACAGGGTTGGATTGTTTGGTCCTACCCAATTTAATTTTCCTGATCCATTCCAATAATTAATTCGCAGGGAGTTGGACTGTCCCCTATGCCAGTGGTTCTCAAACCAGTACTGGTGTACTGTGGGAGGTTTTTTGATTTGTAATTCAGAGGCAGCCTAGGGTTTCATACAATTTATTTCACATTTATGAGGATGTACGCATCATTGTATTTTGAGAGAAAAATGGTGTGACTTGGGAATTTCAGATTTACAAAAGTGTGCCTTGGGACAAAAAAGTCTGAGAACCACTGCCCTATGCCATCGTTTTAGAAATGATAAAAGAACATAAAACAAAATTAAACAGAAAGTCAGTGAGTTCACCCGTGCCTTCATTTGGCAGAGAGGTCAGCCTCATGCCAGGTTTTGGGGTTTTGTTTTGTAAGATGTACACCTGAACCGTCATTAGGGTTTGTCTCTTGCTGGTAGGATTAGACCTAAACAAACGGGGGACCCGTCTTGTCAGCCCTTTCCTTTCTTTGTGCATACTGAACCAGGAGTCACACACTCCAGCTGAGTGATGACATCAGCAGCAAATGCCAAACCAATGAAAACTTAATGGAAATGAATGTGTGAAGTGTCTAAGTCGTGGCATTGGCGGAAAATGGAAGGATTGTTTCTGGGAAGGATTGATTTTCTCGACATCGTTCGCAGCCTAGGGCCATCCGTAAAGGCCTTTCTTCAGGGATAACCCAATCATTAGCAAGTCCATCCAAAATTGATCTCACACACCTTTCTCAGCTTCAGAGGCCCATTATTTTGGTGGAATGCTCACCTTGGACTCCACCAAGACTCAGGAACATCCCTTGGTTCCACTGGGTCAGCCAGTAAGCTCCATCCTCTGTGATGGTCAATCCATGTCCGGTCAGGTCTAGTTGGATTTTCACAGTGTCCTGTGAGAAGAACAGGGCCAGCCTATTCTCCGCTGGGAGTAATGACCCAACAAAGACTCTGTGTGCACCCCGTATTACTGTCAACTCCTGCAGGGAATGAAGTATAGAAATGACGGATAAATCTGGAACTGAACTGGCTTATAAATACACCTAAAAAATGATACACAGGCTTTCTCTCTGGCTTCAGAATAACTGGATGCATTTAGGTAAGACTCAGACTTGGCCCTAAATTTAAATATATTAATGTGTAAATAAACCATCCTAAGCCACAATGAATAATGGCGTTTATATATCTTGTACACACACATATATATACATATGTGTGTGTTCTACTACTAATTATTTACAGTCAATCTCTATTTATGTTCCGTTTTTTATATTTGCCAATATCAAATAAATACAATCAAAGAATCGTCGTCATCATCCAGTAGCACTTTTGACACATTAGCTATTTGTTCATTATGATCTGAAGTAGCAAATTAGTGTGACTTTGGAGCTCGCAGCATTTATACCCACATGTTTTCATGCATTTTGGCCTCACCGAAGGTACCACGAGGAGAGCGTTCTTTTGACGTTGGTCTGGTTTCTCAAACTCAAACGAGTGAAGAGATATCACGCTCACAAATTTAAACTTCAAATGTTTGTTATAGCGTCACCAAGTGGTCAAACGACGCTGCAATGTTAGGGCCTTACGTTAGATTCTAATGTTTGAGTTATAAACACGAGGGCAAATTGGAAGGATGTAGCCAAACTAATTTCATTATAATTCCCACCATCGTAGCTGCAACATAATACTCTAGTCAAGATCTGACATTTGTTTGCTATTTCTGATCATAAATAATAAATCTAAAACTGGAAGGTTTACTGTAACTGTGATTATCCACATGAGGGCGACAAAGTCACGGTGGTGTGGTTGCTTTTCTCGGAAAAGTAACACCAGAAGATCCTCTAGTGAGGGTATAATCATCTCATATTGTGCAGGTGACTTTGCTGTATGTATTTGTAAGCTTACAGTAAGAACAGGATCCTTAAGTCTATGTAGTGACAGTATTAATACTAAATAGTATTAATATTGTCACTACAATACCTACTACTACAAAAAACGAATCCACGCACAAAATTACTGGGGTATGCTTCTTGTTTTTAATTTAGTTGAATCAGCATAATAAGTAATTATAATTAGCTTTAATGCAACAACCAGATGGTAAATAAGCATGCAGGACGTGTACCTTAGTCTGGTTCTGGACCGTAACCGTCACTAAGGACTCCCCATCATGGGTTTGGATGCTCAGGATAGTTCCAGTCCACACCAGAAGATCCCCAGTAATCTCCACGACAACCTCCCTCCCGTCTCTTGTTTCCACCGGGAAGTCTATGCGGAGGAGAGTGGAGATGTGGGTTTGCGTGTAGATGGGTGAAGGGGTGCCAAGGGCATTTGTTGAAGGATTGTGCTCCTGCAAGGAGCTGTGAAAATGGTCTAGTTCTTTAGGGACCAGTGTACTAATTTAGATCAGAAACAATGGTCTTGAGTCTGTCTGTCTTTGTACTGTAATGCTGTCCTTGTAATGGTTAAGTCATGCCCTGTCCCTTTAAGGGTCTTGTATTTATTAATGTATTAATTAAGCAGAATTAATGTTGTCCATGGTGGGTCCCCAACCAATATGTGTGTGGGTAACCCCAACAACATGTTGCATGCCCACACTCTGCAACTTATAGTGACCTTAATGGATGGAAGCATACAGGGTACCGCAATTCCCAGTTGTCGAGATTCTTTATTTTACGATATTGCCTACGCGGGGCCATAACTTTTCTTGTATTAAGTAATTATAAACATAGTTCTTAACAATCCAGTAAATGTTTAAAACATTTTGAGGAACCATTTTCTCACTGCACATCTTCCTGGCCATCACCCTATATTTGAAGACGGAAAACGTATTGGTTCAGCTTCCTGTATATCTTCAGAACACTCTAACTGTTTTCCCCCAAATCCCCCAAAGCTACAGATGGGTATCAAAACAGGAGGCATATTTACATTTATACATTTGTAGCTATGTTAACTGTTTTTTCAGGTTAAACCGAAGTGAAACATATTTATTCTTACCAGAAGTATTAAACACCACTAGGCCCAATCCAGGGAAGTAGCTGCCTTTAGAAATATGAGGAAAACAGGACTGGGGCTTAGAATCCAGGCTTGTCTCCCATTGGCTGGTCAGGTTTAGCCAGTTCCCCTTCCGAATGCAGCCATCCATCTCAAGTCCCAACTGAAAACACATAGCACAAAGGTTATAAATGAAGAGATAAGTGGAGAGCTGAAAATACATTTTGTACTGATCATCGGTGTAATAAAGACAATGAACACTTTTTAAAAATGTTTACATGTGTATTATTGACAAGAAAACGATGTCTAAGTTGTTCCTGGCATTAGAAACTTCACCATACTGGTTATACGCAAAATATTTAAGCCACTTCATCTAAGATGTCCTGAATATCAGTACTATTAACTAAATGACCTTGTATTGTAATCCCACTGACAAAACACGAGTATTGACTATCACTGTATAGGAGCAATGAGCAGACTGACTGGCTGAAAAAGCTCTTCTTCTTTGATCAAGATTCCTCCCAGTGAGAGCCGGATTTGTCCCTTTGTTTCTAACTGGGCCATGGCCAGGGGGGAGTCCAGTCCCACAACCAGAACCACCTTGTGGTCGACCTCCAGTATCACGGACCTCCCAGCACTTCGCAATCCCACCTGCAGGGGGAGGAGCCATGGGTATTTTAGACATGATACCATGTGTTAAAAGTGTTTATTTTTAAAGGAGCACAATTGACTATTCCAAATTAAGGTACAATTACAAAAAAAATTATTGCCAACTTCAAATAAAGACAACACATTTTATTTGTTCACAGAATCGCCTTAAATGATTGGTTAGCCTGAAAATCTGGAAAAGGAACACTGAAAAAACTTGGGGTCCCCCACTTGATGTTTGCACTAGAGTTTGTAGGAAAGCTCATTTCAGGGAAGTTCTCTACACTTGACAGCTTTTGGGTAGGAGAGACGTATTCGAAACAAATAAGGTGTGTGCGTGGATCAGTTGGACAGCCTGTCCTGTCCAAATGACTGACTGAGGAGGGGGAGAATGTCGAATAAGTACAACCTGGTGCCACTGCCCATCGTTGAGCTTGGGACCCCCTGCCACACTGCTCCGGATGTCCGCCTTCTTGATCTGCATCTCGGGCACGCCTCCCCGCAGCGCTAACACAAACCAGTCTGTGCCTCCATGGGTGTCCCCATAAAACACAACCCCTTCCGGGTCCAGTGTCCGGAACTCGAATGAGGATTTAGCGCTGGCCAACACAGTGGTGTGAATTATGAACTTTGTGTTATTACGGGCACATTATTGTGAATGCATGTACAAACCTGTGGTATGTAGACCACAGATGATTCTGAAAAACTGAAATGTGGTTAGCATGTACAATGTATCTGTAGTAATATAATAAAATATGCCTCATAACAGTCCAAGAAGGCATTTATTTATTTATTTTTAATTATAAACTTTTGGATACATAAAATAAATTAGGTCAATAAGAAGAGCCTATTGAGACAGACTGACCTGGTAAGGTCTGACAAGTTAGCTTTGGTGTACATTAGTGGTGACACAGAACCCCATCTCTGGCCTAGGTTGATGTGGCCCTGTCCTGACGTCAAGCTCTTCGTGGCACAAGAAAGACAGCAATGTTAAGTGAAGCCACTGTTACAAAAGCCACACACAGCACACAATTACACAAGACAGGGTCAATAACTGCAGCATGACAGAAGACAAGCTGCCACTCTCCTGCAGCAACATCAGCAGTGAACACAACACTCATTATCATACACCTGGCCGATGATCCAGACTTCAGTTTGGCAGGTGTAGAGCATGTGAGATACAAGGAATCAGGAGGCTCTAAATGACAGAGTTTTGCTAAACAGGAAGCCGTGTGTAAACACTTGTTGTTTGCTGAATGTCTGTTCATCGAGTAAAGTCCAAAACCTCACCGCAGCGAAACTAGTGTACATGGCTAACTTGTTGGTGTGGTTGCTTTTCTCTAGTGAGCGTATAATCATCTCATATTGTGCAGGTGACTTTGCTGTATGTATTTGTAAGCTTAGAGTAAAAACAGGATCCTTAAGTCTATGTAGTGACAATATTAATACTAAATCGTATTAATATTGTCACTAAAGTACGTACTACTACAAAGTACACAATAATGAATTGTGTAGCAGGTGACGTATGTCAAAATAACTGGGATCTTAATTTTTAACCAAAACAGTTACTAAACCAGGTGCTAAACACACCTGTTCTAGTTCAAGTGGCATAAACAAAACTGGATGCGGACGCGGCGGTGAAGCCGCGGTGGGCAACTCACCCACTTGCTCAGTCCCTGGCTTGCTCCACATCCCAGCAGCCACATGGAACCCACGCAGACCAGCAAGGCGAATACGCTCCTCTCTAGGCCCATTCTGCACCGCTCCCTCTCTGTCCCTCGCATCTCTGACTCCGCGCTCAGCCCGCACTCCCCTCCCTCCGCTCTCGCTGTCATCTATCTATCCAGGGAAGCGCCCGCCCTCCACCCCCATTTCTTATAATCTTTGACCTTGTTCGCATTGAGACCTCTCTCATTCGGTTATCGCACATGGTTGCGCATGGCCACACATTAAACACTACGATATACTAAAATATCCCTTCTATCCACTGCCCACCTCTCCAGCTAATCAGAGCTATCCCATGCATGGCACACATCCAGGGTCAGCTCTAAGGGTAAACTCTGATGTTGAGAAAGACTGCTTCCAGCCTTTTAGACTTTTAGCAGCCCAAGGCTGGCTCCAGCAGGAACAGGCCTCCCCTGAATGACTGTCAGAATAAAGGAGACTAAAGGGGACTTTGATGATGAATAGGGCTTGCACTCAGGTGACATAATAAGCATAGCTGTGACACTTTGTCGAACATTCAGTTCCTTTGATTTTCATCTACAATTTCTCAGTGCTATTTCAATCAATGAGAGGAAGTGAATGGAGTGCTTTGCCTCATTTGACTAATGTTTGCTTGACTTGGCACGAGGAAAAAAACACTTGTTTGAGCTGTGGTTGAGCGTGTGGTTGTGAAACACTGGGAGGTCCTTACTGGTGACAGGTGCTCTTTTCCAAGAAGCATTCTAAAATAACTTTTCACTGAAGCATCCAAAACGGTTTTTTCATAAATTAATTTTATTATTATAATTACAATTTTGAAATCTAGGGCAGAAGGATGTGGGATAGTGAAATGGGGCAGGCTGTGGTCTGTGGGCTTTCGCAATACAAATTATTCAGAATTACATTTTATGAAGCTTTGCTGTACTAGGTTACCTAGGTTACATTTGTAAATAGTGTAGACCATTTGCTGAGCATCTTATAGAATCTGCTCTTTGGAGTATGAATACCAACTTTACACCAAGGCTTTCAGACACTTGTCAGAAATCTATGGACGTTTAATGTCTTACCTGCATAACACAGACTGTGTATATGCTGCACTCATTTTATACCATTTGGAATCGTCAATTATTGTACTCTATTTTCTCCCCAGATTGGAATCCCTGGTTGAGCTAATGAATTTCAACTTACCATTTTCAGCCCTGCCACCATACAAGGAGAGGGACAACAAAAGATCTCCACCAGTCCAATCGCCTTCAAGCAACTCATTCTTCTACACACTGCTCGAAAAAAGCCAGAGTAGAATGTTCCGGGTTTTTAAAGTTAGAAATCGCAACGGTGATGTGAATCATTTGTGCTAGTAAATCAATAAGTAGGCTACATCATATTTATAGTGGGAGAAAAAAAAAATACTATGGAGCCAACCACTCCAACCCAAAACAAGAAAGAAAAAACGTATTTGTCCAGGCGTGAAATGACGGGGGCTACAGAAATCAGCATAACACCAGGCAACACGCAACTGGACCTTGAAGAAAGGATGTCCACATTACAATTCATGCAGAGAAATAAGTGGCCCTTGGTTTAATGTTCAACAGTTATAGTGAATTTGTGGCATTTGCAGATATATTGTCCACGTTGGCAAAAGGTACTGAGGCAACAGGACCTGTAAAACGGGATGTCCCTTTTTCTCTTCAAGCACTTGTGGCCAACCTGATTCAACCCCCCGGGCTCCTAAGCGTTTTCAATTTAAGCTGCACCTCTCTAGCAGGAAATTGCTCCTTTTTTGACAAGAGCTTGTAGAGCTAAAGGCTGAAATCTCTAGCTCCAGTAACTAATCGTACTGTTGTCTTCGATTCCAGGGAGTCGGCTAACCAACTCTCTCACTTCCTTTCACAGAACAATCTGTTGGACCCTCACCAGTTCAGCTTCAGAGCCAAACACTTACCCGAGACGACCCTCCTCTCCTTTAGTGAACCCCTACACTCTGCAAGAGTTGATGGCAACTCCTCTGTCCTACTCTTCCTAAAATCACAAAATCTTTATACTGTCTGAGATGGGAATTTGCTTCCCATTTGTCTTATCGCATATACCAGGGGGCCTGGAGAGATTCTGAAATTCCTAATTCTGCTGACACTTTCTCTTATCATTGTTACTCTAATGAAATCCAACAATTTCGATCATTTCGCCCTTCATATATCCCTGAGTAACTCTCTCACATCACCACCTACCTTCAGAACATCTCTGTATGGATGTCCTAACACCACCTCAGACAAAACTTATTAACATCAAAGAGGGAACTGCAGTATGTCCTGGCCAAACACGTCTGCATCTTGCCTCATGGCATCACACTCACATCCAGTCATACTGCCAAGAATCTGGGCCTCACCCTGGACCACGCTCAGTCCCTCATGGGCAACATTGCTGCAAAAGTGACCCGATCCTGCAGATTCATCCTCAGAAACATCAAGATAGCTTGCACAGTGAAAACAAGTTTAGAATTGTGTTTTCATATTTTAATGTTTTAATTAATACGTTGTAATTGTCTAAGCAGCACTTGACTATGTTCCTTCCTGAGACAGTTTATTGTTCCATTTTTTAAGCCACCACTTGTTTAGAAGGGGCTTGCTGCGTTCTGAAAAACAATATTTATAGCAAATTACAATTCGAACAAGCCATTTCGTCGGTACACAAATGCCTTTTTTCCTGTCTGATATTGCTTTAAAAATCCATATTGGGCCAGGAAAAACTTTACCTTGAAGAGACTATGTCCGTTTTAAAGAAACGAGGGGTCTCGCGTGATTTAAACCTTTAAAATCGTTGTGCAACATGGTTATTTCTTTTTAACCAAAAAAAAAAAAAAAAGCAACAAGATGGCTCGTTGCTATGTCGCGGGTTAGCGAGGTTAACGGGGAAAGTTGGGGTGCTTCTTTTCTTTTCCTGTTTGTGAGTTTTATTCGTATGAATCGATACAGTCGATTTCTACAAAACGATGAATCGATGTAGTTCCTGGTTGCCCCTCCCGGGTTTCCTTGATGGGACTAGACACACTTATTAAGAGTAATACGCATAATGGCTTTAAAAATCTAACCCGGTTTGTTTGAACGCTTGTGACTTCCACTACGGTGTCAGTCCTACAAACAAATAACCACGGTGAGCAAACCGTATTTAAACCGAGTGCTAATACATTTTACTTTTGAAAACTTTAAAAAAAGTTCCAAAAGCTACTAAAGCCTACATTTTCGAAAGGCGGAACGACATTTGGTGTATTGTATTCCTTAAAAACAAGCGTAATTTATAACATAAGTTGGTTTCCAGATAGCAACACCGGGTTTCATTACTGGAATGTCATTACTGGTTGGTTGATGCGTTTGAGAGCTAGAGCAAGAGTTAATACAGGAGGATAAACATCGAGTAAAGGCTGTCCCGTGCGACGTTGTGATTATACTTCATCGTTTTGAAGCCAGGGCAGCTAAAACCCAGTGGTCCTTCGTCGAATGTTTAAATGCTAGTATAAGAGAATGGTGATGTGTGGGTATTCTGCTCTGCTCAGCAGTGTTGCTAAAGGAAATTGGGAGCACTTTCCAATACACCCTGGGTTAAAAAAATAATAATTTTAACATTTAAAAATGTAAAAAATTATTTTGAACATTTTGAATGTCTCACTCTGACTCACTGAGTCAGTGGAATTTCAACAGCAGTGAGTAAGTACTTCATGACCACTCAGGGGCTCTTATTCTCTTTCTATCCTTGAAACCAGGGAGAAGGAAGAAGTGGAACTCCTTACTCTCTGACCCCTTCCCTGTCCCATGTTAGAAGACAATTGTTCAGCCTCCTTTTGTGGTACAGTCACAAGGCAGCAGTTGTTTTATGTCTGATTTCGCCATAGTGAAACTCCATAGTACTGCTTCCTCACTCGGTTTACTGATAGGTTGGCAGTAAACTCAAAACCAGGTTCTGAATCTTAACCGTGACTTTACACTCCTAAGATTTAAGCGAGACACTCACGATAGCTGCAGTTGTAAATACAACAGCTGGTCTTCATTGGCCCAGCGAGTTTGATAAAAAATGATGTGAAGATGATGGCTTCCCAGGGAAGCCCAAGGGAGAAATAAATTTAGTGTTTTCTGTAAAATGAGCCTGAAGGGAAATTGGTTCAGGCAGGTAAAACGTGGAAACTAAAACTAAGAAAATGTTATTAGTGAACGTTTGAAATGTGCATGCGGATGGGATAACACTTAATCTCACTTTGGCATAGCCCTAAAAATGTGACCATAAAGGCTTCTTATTAAAATCTCTCTCTCTCTCTCTCTCTCTCTCTCTCTCTCTCTCTCTCTCTCTCATATGCCCTCACCCACTCAAGGGGCTGGGCTATGACTGCAAAAACCTTGACAGGAAGTTACCAAGAAGAAGGAAGAAAAGAGAAGTAGTTTCTATGTATATGTCTGTTTGCCCTTTTGCAGACTAGTCTTGCGATATTCTACGTTCACAGCACACATCAAATTACAAGGTAAGAATGACAATGTTTTAAGCCTAATTATTTAAAAGTCTCTTTAAAAAAAGGTTTTTTTTACACCTTACTCATCTGTTCGCTTTATGTGTCTTTATTTGTGTTTCAATTATAAAGAGAATCAAACAAATCTACTGGTACACATAAATTTTATCCTGCTTTGTTCCATGTATTCTCAACTAATCTCTCGGTGAGTGGCATGACAGCTTCCTAAATCTGTGACTGTTCACTTCTATCTTTGCTGATGCCCTGTCTGCGTCTCTCCCTCTGTTTCTACCTATCTGTGCTGCTGGGTTTTCTCTATTCTCTCTGTGTCTTTTAGCCTTTCGAGATTTAGCTTCTTCTCTTTCCTGATTTTGTTCGGTACTGGCAATAACTTTAATTATTCCTTGATCCTCCCAAAGCGAGCAATTGTTTCCTTTTTAACTCTGACACACCCCACCCAGAAAAAAAATCTCTCTAGACTAGCTGGTTGGGCCTGGAATGCACTGTGGTCCTGCTTTTGTGTGAATATTATGACACACTGCTAGATCTTTCATTGCTCATTCGTAAGTGCTGCATAATTACTGCCATAAGCCATAGCACAAACCACAACCACCACTCAAGGTTTAATTTTGATTTTTAATCTGATGTGACTAAATCTAAAAATACTGTTGAAGATTTTTATAAAACTAGGTTTTACCATTCAAACAAAGTGAGGATTAACACCCGCAAAATATACTTTGTGATGTATAAATTTCTGTAGTGTGTGTGTCGAGTGCTTTTATGCATTGCAATGCACATTGCATGTTACATTACGTCTTTAACTGAGCCTCCCGAGGGGTGCTTGCCTGAGTGCAGACTGAGCCCTGTGATCTGGAATTCCAGCTTCAAATCATGTAATTTGCAGATTGTGACTGAGAGTGCACAGCACAATTTGCAGAGGTCCTCCCAGGCTGGGGTAGGAGGGAATGGGCTGTTCTTCTCTCGGCTCATCACTAACCAGCATCTCCTAACAGCTTCCCAGACGCCTGCCGATTGGTCAAAGACACAATAAGCGGTTCCAAATAAGTAAATAAATAAAAAGTCGAGCGCATACTTTATTTGGAGAGTAGTAATGTGTTTGAAAGAGCATTTGAAAGCAACAGAATAGGATTTATTATGGGCATGTTAAAATTATGGGAGGCATTGTGGAGTAATAAGGATCCAAAGCAAACTGAATTTATGAAAGCAGTCCTTTGGTATTTTCTCAAACCACTCCCATGGAGAGGTGGAAGAGCACCTGATGTGATCGAGACTGTACCTGCCTGGACAAAATAATAATTCTGAGAGGTGTAGTAATGCCAGATTTAAGGTCACCCTCACTCAGGGCCTTGTATGAACAGGTATTTTATATGTTATATTTACACATTTTTTGTTTTGTGGAAATGGGTCTTCGGGCAGTATTTATTTATTTTTCTTTACAAAAGGCACATAGACATTGTCCAAAGTATAATAGCCCTTACAGTTTATATGTTGTAAATGCTCATGACTTCTCAGATAAATATTGTTATCCTTAAATTTAATTACTGGACATCTCATAAAGGCATAGTATATTAGCGTACAGTAAGTGCAGTCATTTCGAGAATCAAAGTGAGATCTGTAAACAAGACAGGAAATAGCAGTGTTCCGTATTGTGGTTTCCTCATGGGTGCACACTGTTCCCTCCACAAAATATTTTTTTGTATAGGTCTTGATTTTTGGCCCCTGATTATGGTTATAATCAAAGGAACCACACTTGGGTTTGCAACAAGGTGTTTAGGGTGGCTGTAGCCCACCTCAGCTTGGCTGCCAGTCAACCCAACTCTGGGTGTATTCCCAGGGCTTAAGGTATATATAAAAATATGCAACTCTCGAAGTGGCAATGAAAATTCCACACTCCTCTCAATTAATTTGAGTTAAATTTATCAAATAGGAACATGGAAGACAGAATAAAGAACTGAGAAAAAATATAATGTTAGATTCTAAATACTGATCCCTGGATTTCAGAGAACAAAGTACCCAGAAGGAACAGTGACCAAGTAAAAACTTAGACAGGTTCGTTATTGGCTGCAAAGAGGAGCTTGTACACTTTTTTTTTTTTTACATAACTGGCCGCAGTTTTTGAAATGACTGAACTTATTGAATTATTGAATGTTTCTAGAGCGCTAGTGTTGGGTCCACGGGATTTGATTTCTGACCCCTCTTGTTTGCGGTCTTCAGGTGTTAAAAGTAGTCATTGGGATTATATCACTATGTGGGATTGGTGCTGTAGCTATGGCTAGGCTGTCAAAGAGTGTCGTTGGACTCATTGATTTGATGAATGTATGGGCTGGGGAACTTGAAAACAGGTTGTTTTGGGTTTTTTCATGGGGAAAATGTAAGACTGCACTGTGGAGAACCTGTAATTGTGGCTCTGAACTTGTTTATTACCAACATTGTTGAAAGGCCTTGCCTCTTCTCCGATAGGCACTAAGCTTCTTGTTGTGGTTGTGTTGAAGGAGACCTCACTCCGCCTATGTGTGGGGCAAAGTTTTTAGAAAAGAGTAGCACAGTTGAAGATTTGAACCTGATTGAATTAATTGGAACCTGTGATTTCAAATGTATAAAAATGGGAAAAAGATGTTTTAACCGTCACTTGTTGCCAGTCACCATCCATTACGTTGGGCTTGTCATCGTTATTTGTTTATTTTCAGAGCATGTGTACAGCTTGTTGTCAGTCATCTTATCCTCTCCCGAGCTCCTGTTCCAAACACTGCCAGGTCCTGTCTTAAATGCCCCCCCCCCAGAATGCTCCCTTTCCAAGCTGCGTCGGGCCAGTTTGGACCTGACGTTCGGAATCCTGGATTGAGGGGCTGGAGAGTGGAGAAGATGAAGGCTGTGCCACTGAATCCTACAGAACTGGGGGCTTTCTTCAACGGTGACTCTTACCTGATTCTGAGCAACCGGGGGGAGGAGGGAGCTGATCTGCACATGTGGATCGGTATGTAAGGGTGTGTCTTTCCTGTAAGGGAGTGAGTGCCTGAGGAGAGTCACTGATGTATTGTAGTGTCTTGTCGAAGACTGCATCACACCTTCTAGTGCAGTTTACAATAACATTGCATTTAAGGGAATTATTTATTAATTATTGTATAGGCGTTCGTATGTTTGACCTGAATCTGAATTGTTCACGTCTTATAATGCAGTGTTCATAGTTTGGTATTAATTATTTTAAAGAGAAAAAATTTAAGTGGAAAAAAAAAAACAAAGTAGAAAAAAAAGAGTGTAATTCATTAAAGTGAATTTTTAAACATCTTCAATTTTAATGTGGAATAATGTTTCTCCTATGGGTCAGAAACTTGGGAATCCATCTCTCTGTCCTCTTTTCTGTCCTGTTCTTTTACCTCTCCCCCCTTCTACAGGGGAAAAATCAACCCGCGATGAGCAGGGGGCCTGCGCCCTGCTGGCCACCCAATTGGATAATTTCCTGGGCGGATACCCCATCCAGCACCGCCAGGTCCAGGGCTATGAGTCTCCAGAATTCATGAGCCTCTTTCCCAGAGGAGTCAGCTACAAGGTAGGGGGGCAGCTGGAGAGAATGCCAGTACACCGTCTCTGCCCTTGTATCGTAATCCTTCTGGGTCTAGTTTGCCAGTGCCCAGTGGTGGAAGTCCTCCGTGTGTCTCTTCTCAGGAGGGCGGCGTGGAGTCAGGTTTTCGGAAGGCTAAGTCTGTTGCCGGCCCGGTCCAGCGACTGTACCAGATCAAGGGAAAGAGGAACATCCGGGCTCGGGAGGTTGAGATGAGCTGGAAGAGCTTCAACGTGGGAGACTGCTTCATACTGGACCTGGGCGAGGTGAGAGAGTACAGGAGTGGTAGGGAGTGGATGTGATTTCAGAAGCAAAGTACTAGTGAATTCCTTGCTGAAAAGAAAAATAAACCCAAAAAAGCACAATATTTCTGCTGAGGAGTCTCTGTTAGTGGAAAACAAAAAACTATAAATCATTAAAAGATCATTTATAATCTGGCCCAGGATAGCTCCGTGTTCGAGGTTCCAGGATGTCTGCCATTTGACTGGATTCTCACCTGGATCTTTATATTGCTTTTTTCTGTAATCAGGAGACCAGAATTGTAATTACTTTAAGTATGGGCGCGTGTGTGTGCGCGTATTTGTTTGCGAATGCTCACTGCACACACGTGTTTTGTTGCGTTGCTTGGCCCAGATCATTGTGTCTTGGATGGGATCTCAAGCCAACGTCTTTGAGAAGCAGAAGATGCGCGAGATCGCCACGCTGATCCGGGACATCGAGAGGAATGGAAAAGCCCGTGTTGTTGACGTGAGCCAGGGAGAAGAACCCCCAGAGATGCTGGAGGTGAGAGGACCCGTCAAAGGATGTCCGCGCAACTCTCTCCACCCACAGCACATGATGGCAACCTGTACATGTTCTATACGTCGCACATGGGCTGCACAGCTGCTGGAGATGACAGTGACCCAGTTCCCACTATCCCCAACACGTTAGAAGGGCTGATATTGAATGCACCATTGAGATCTGAAATCACATATTATAACCAGAATATTGCACTTACTACATTATTATAAGTTGATATGATTCACAATGGTGGCTACCATGCTTAGGTTGCAGGCTTAGGTTTGCCACCTACAATGCCTGTTTCATTAATGCTTCTGAGGGTTGTTTTGTTTACAACCAGACTGCTGTATACTGCTCTTATCTCAGTCATTGTCCCACCCCTCCCCGTGATTAATAGGTTCTCGGTCCAGTACCCCCTCTGAAGGAAAGTACCCCGGAGGAGGATGCCCAAGCTGATGTCTCTAATTCTGCCTCTCTGTACAAGGTAGGAGCCGCAGAAAGCGTGCCCTCACCCCACCACCCTGTCTAGCTGCTGTGTCACAGTGCTTTACCTGCGGGACTTTGCCGACAGGTGTCTGATGCCATGGGTTCAATGAAGCTGACGCAAGTGTCCCAGAAAAGCCCCTTTGAGAAGGACCTCCTAGTGCGCGACGACTGCTTCATACTGGACTATGGAGCCAATGGCAAGATCTTTGTCTGGAAAGGTACGTAGGGATAGAGGGAGAGCAGAGCAGAAAGAGGGTTTCTTTCCTCTTCAATAATTACTGTAATTAATCGAATACTTTTGTTGTTGTTTTGTTCTGTCATTATTACTATTTTATTTTATAGTCACTATTTTTGAAGATTATTTTTAAGTATATAGAAGAATAAAGAATCTGCAGTCCTGCAACAGAGCTTTAGCACGCTCACACTATTATCTTACTAAATTCTTTGAATGATTAGGGTTAACAAACATAACAATACGGTTAAATAAATAGAATAAATGGTCGGTTGGTATAAATAGTACATGGTTGCTGTTTGATCACCTCAAAAAAAACTTTTTTTTCAGCGCTTGATTGCAACGCGCTGTTGCAGTAGACAACGTTCTGTTTCCATGTTGTTTACACATTATTATCAGGTTGTGAAACCCAATGGTTAGCGTTGTGGTGCAGACGGGTTACTACCTGTAAACATGTGGAAACAGAAAACCTTTGTTTTCCAGCCGATAATTCACCACATTATCTTTGCAATGCTTCTTGGTCCCTATGAAACAGCGTGTTGCAACAACTTTTGTGTGCTGGCCTTGTGGGAACTGTTGAGCTAAGTCGTTAGGTTAATATCGGAAAGTTTTTTTCGAAACTACGACGAACCCGTCACCAGGAATTTAATTTTAAGGTTATTGAGCAGTAAAAGTGGAGCATCTTTATGTAATAACATAAATGATATTCCTATTAATCAGAGCAACTACAGTGTACCAAACCTAATGACAACGAGGAAACTATAATTATTAGGGATTGAATTAAGTCACAATATCGTCACCATGTTTTTATCCACTTATTTTAGTTATGTTATTTAAAGTAATTACGGAGCAACAGACGCCAACCTTGCCTAATTTACCTATGTTACTTTTACCTGAATTATATGTGTATATATTGATAATGAAAGATAATTAACATATAGTCAACATGTTATTGCGCAGTTATGCTGAGCTTTGCCACCAGGCTATCCATTAGGTGTGTGTTTACTGGCTAACAATGTTGACTGACAGGGAGTGGAGCCAATGCCGCTGAGAAGAACGAGGCTCTAAAGATGGCCGACAACTTCATCCAGCAGATGAACTACCCCAGAACGAAAACCCAGGTGCCAAATAACAACATCCAGTGTGACACTGGGGGCCAATACAAATTATTTAGACTGGCACTCAGTATTAACACCATTACTCCTGCTGTCCACAGATTGCTTTATATGTATAATATTGAGAATGTGAAAGGCTGAAATTAACTAAATGATCCATAGAATTTATTTATTTATTAATGCTAATTTACGAGGAGTTGGTAGCGACCACCATTTGGTATTCGGCATGGTAGAAATTCCAGCCTGTTTGTGATACTTGTTGACTGTTTTCAGAAACAATTAAATGTTGTTAAAACATTTTTAAATATAATTTCTTAATTTTAATTAATTTTTAAACACCAATTGGATGCTGTGTGTTTGTCGACCCATTAAGGAAGGATAGTAAATTGATTCAATGCGTCTATCTCCTGTTGCAGGTAGAGATTATTCCTCAAGGCAGAGAGACCATCATCTTCAAGCAATTTTTCAAGAACTGGAACTAGCCCTTTCTGTTCCATGTTGTTTTTACTCTTCCTGCTATGCTCAACAAATACGGGGCTCAGGAATATTTTTCCATTATTTTTCATCACCCTACCTGTGCATTACAAGAACGCATTTATTTATGTACGGTGCTGGAAAATGAATCTGATCAAATAAACATATTTGTATGAAAACTGAAATACTTCTGTTCAAACGTAACGGCAGCTGAATTCACTAAGAATGGAGTAATAACGCCCTCTGGTGTTCATTAGATTTATGCACTTTAAAAAAAGTCAAACCCAGGAGGGAGGTAGGAACTGGTGGCTCGGCAGTAAGCCAAAAGGGTGCGAAGATTAGCTTCTGATTCTGTAGACGGCAGCAGGACATACTTAACTCTTAATCTGAAAAGCAGACCTGTTGTACATTTTTGGTTTGTTTGTATGTTTTTTTTAATTTTTTATTATAAACGTGTTCATCGACTAGGTATATAGTTTGCTATCCGTTGTTTTAATATTGTGTGAATAAAATTAAACTGTTTTCATTGATACAGTGTTGGCAGAATAGCCCTGCTGGTTAGTCTGCTTGCCCACGTGTTTTCCCTTTTCCTACACAGTGAAAATGACTGGGTACTAATTATTGGCAAGTGTTAAAAATAAGTGCATTTCCTATTACTATTACACCAAAAAGTGCTTTGGCTATGTTAAGTGTTATAACATAAACATTTTTATGAATTCCATGTTTATAAAATAAATGTGCCCACAACAACAGTCAACAAGAACAGGCTAAGCATGTGTCTTACTCCTAAACATCTTTATATATATATATATATATATATATATATATATTACAGTAGATGGTCTTAGGCACATGGAGAGAGAAAAAATGATGATAATAATAATAATAATTCTCTAAAGTGAAGGTGCTTTCAAAGCTATTGAAATGAAAAGTTCCTATTAAAAAGTTACTATAGGGGGCAGAGAATAGTAAAAAATAAAAGTTTGATGTGACCACCCTTTAAAACTGCATACATTTTCTTAGGTACACTGTCGTGTAGTTTTATAGGAAGATCGGCAGTTAGATAGTTCCAAGCATCCTTCGAAAACTTTCCACTTTTCGTCTACAGACTTTGCTGTCTCTTCTGTCCAGGTAATCCGGGACAGCGTGTATGATGTTGAGATCTGGGTTCTGTAGAGGCCATACCATCTATTGCACAACTCCTTGTTCTTCTTTTGGAAAATGAATGATTTGTATTAGAATCTTATGAATCCGATGAATGCTTATCTATAATGCAATTATCTTTATTCTCTTAAGACTGTGCTTCATTTGGGGAAATCCGCTGTCAACTCTTGCTGGAATTTTAATAATTTTCTTTGGTTTTCTGCATCGACAACCTTACCCAGGGTGACGTGTAGAGAGCATTAAAAAGGCAAGATATAGTTTTAGTTCAAGCAATGAGGAGATAAGGAAACAGACAACAGACTCCTCAAATGACTGCTAACGGATTGGCTGGGAAAGAGCGTCTGCAGAACAAGATAAGAATACTGTGATGTCCTGGGACTACTTCCAGGCATAGAAACATGTTTACAATACTTTATACAAGTTTGTAGCGGTATCTAGAAAGTTTAAAACTGGGACTTGAACAGAACTTGAACCTAGGGCTCCTTGTGAAGAAAGGTCTTCACTCAGATTAGGAGGAAAGCTCCAGGTTGAGTCTGGATTTATTGCAATCGCACAAACGTACAAATCATTCCGGAATGGAGGGATGGTTACAGCAGAGAGTCAAAGTCTACCGAAGCATCTCTGATTCATATAGGCAGACATTGCTTCCTCATAGGCCAGCATCAAAGACAAACAGGGTGGATCGACATTTTAAAGACAGGACAAATGGATCAAAAGGAACAAGGTGCTACCACGTAGTGCAGGGGAGAACTGAACTGAGGAGGGTAAACAGCCTGGCACCCAGGGTCATTGTTCAGTAGTCAAGAGAGTTTTCTCTGGGAAAAGGCTGACTCATCAACAAAAGGTGACTGGGAAGTAACACTTCAGGAAATGTATTGTTATGTTTCAAAGACACAAAGCATTGGGGGGGGGGGAGATCTCAAAAGGTGGTGGTGGATTATCACAAGTGACTGGTGGCTATTGCACATGCTGAGGGAGAGGCCACATTTCTTATGCCAGTTATTTGGTGTGACCGCATTATTGGGCTCTGACAGAGAATCTTACACGTCAGCCCCTTTCTGACTGTTATTAAGGTGCACCATTTCTCTGCAACTTTACATTCTGAACCAGCGATCGTTACCAGGAAGTGGTATTCAACTGTTTGCCGTATCTGAAAATGTGTTAGATCTGCAGTTATCACTGAGTCCACAGGTCATTATGATAACGAGCAGTGGTGATTGGTACAGCAGAAGATCTTTCTGTCCGTTTGGTTCTGACGTCCATTAGATCACGCTGGGTTTATTCCTTGATCCACTCAAGGTAAGATTTAAACTGAACTTTGCTGTCTTAATGGATACACATGCACATAATTATACTTGATTTTTAACTAAAGTGTTATAGTTGTTTTTAGCTAATGTGATTTAATAATTTTGTGTATGTGGTCCATATATAGAATGGTGTATGGGTCATGTATGTACTTTTCTTTTTAAACGGTCATTCTTCTGTTTCACAAAGATGGCTGAAAATAAATAAATATATATATATATATATATATATATATATATACTTTAAATAAATATTAATGCATTCTTGTCTTAAAAGTGTCTAACATTTATGTGAAACACATCAGCTCCTCAAGTTTTTAATTTTTTTATTGACTTGGTGGCAAAAGAATGCTATCTGAGAAAAACTGTTTAGGGATCTCTTTGGTATTTTGGTACTTAAATAAATGTACAAGATAGCGTCATCTGCCAAAATTGTCATATACAAAAAAAAACTAGGCCAGCATGAACCATTCATACAGCAGCTTTCCCAAACTGGTGTGTAATTCCACTTTGAAAAGAAACAGTTCTATAAAAGCCAGACAGATCGTTGGGTATCTACAAATATGCCGTGCTTGTATTAGTTCACGACTATGGAGAGAGCTAAAGTGGTCAGGTCCCCAGACACGGCCAGCATACGGAATGGTTTGCCTAGAGTCATTCTGCCCTTTTAAAAAACCCCGGATAGCACATTTGTAAAATACATACATCAAAATAAATTTACTTTCAATGAAAGTTATGTTGACTGATAAACAACATTTGCGTGAATCTATTTGAGGTATCTGAGAATTAAGTTATGTATTTTATGGAGGGAAAATTAAACTACAAAGATGTACGTGGGTACTTTTGCTATGATTTACTGAGTCAGCAACTGTCTGTGCCATGCCTTTCACAGATATTTCATGAAAGAAGGAAGCCCAAATTAACAGCTCAAAATGAAGAGTATCATGAAAGAAAAGAATACCAGTGAGTCTATATTCCACGTTTTTTGGATTATTGTGATTATTATTATTATCATTAGTAGTAGTAATAGTATTGGTAGTGGTAGTAGTACTTGTGGTAATAGCAGTAGTAATATCAAAGTAATGCCAATAAGTTTGAAATAAGTTAAATAAGTAAATAAGTTCTTAGGTCAAAATAAGTAGTAAGTGGTATCGTCTCATCATGTTTCATCAGTGTATTATTGTTTTCTTTGTGTATGTGTGGCTATATGCGCACCTCACAGAGTTTAACAAGCCGAAGGTTAATTTCGAGACCCAGGACAACTCCATAAGGGCTGTGAACATGACTCTCCCAGAGGAGGATCTGCAGGTCCACAGCTCTGTCCCCGGTCCCTTCAAGAACAGCTCTGCCACCAGGCCAAATGTATGTTGGAGGTTCTTGGATAGAAGTGCAGCAGAGGGAAGGAATGTATAGGCAGAAGAGGGTAGAGGGTGCAGAGAATTAATTAGTTAGAGGAGGAGAGTATAAAAGAGAAAGCCAGCGGGAGGCGCTGGACATGTGTGTCTTGTTCTTTCTAAAATACATTTTATGGGCGGTCATGAGCTGAAAGACTGTAAAAGGAACTAAAACTGCACCCAGAAAGCTATAAAATGGAGTTCAGCTAAGCGTTATCATCTCAGTGTCACAGACTTTGTGTCTGCCTGTCTGATCATCCCTCTGTGGATCCAAACACAGGGACTGAGGGGCCAGAGCTGCCTGTGGGAGTTTGTGCAGTTCATACACCAATGGAGAGACCAGGTGGAGCAGGTCTGCAAGGTGGGTCTGAGAGGGACTGGAACTAAGAACTTGGAGGGAATAGGAGAGGAAGAGAGAGCAGAGAGGCACATTGCAGAGAGGAAGAGAAAGCAGAGACGCAGAGAGGACATGAGGTTAAGAGTTGAGTGGGATAGAGGGGAAATTTGGTGAAGAGTAGAGGAGGTGGCGAGGACATGGGGTCAAGAGTTGAGGGGGATAGAGAGGAAATTTGGTGAAGAGTAGAGGAGGTGGCGAGGACATGGGGTCAAGAGTATAGGGGGATAGAGGGGAAATTAGGTGAAGAGTAGAGGAGGTGGAGAGGAAATGAGGTGAAGAGTAGAGGGGGATAGAGGGGAAATTAGGTGAAGAGTAGAGGGGGTAGAGGGTAAATTAGGTGAAGAGTAGAGGAGTTGGAGAGGACGTGAGGTGAAGAGTAAAGGGGGTAGAGGGGAAATTAGGTGAAGAGTAGAGGAGTTGGAGAGGACGTGAGGTGAAGAGTAGAGGGGGTAGAGGGGAGATTAGGTGAAGAGTAGAGGAGTTGGAGAGGACGTGAGGTTAAGAGTAGAGGAGGTGGCGAGGACATGGGGTGAAGAGTAGAGGGGAAATTAGGTGAAGAGTTGAGGGGGATAGAGGGGAAATTAGGTGAAGACTAGAGGAGGTGGAGAGGACATGAGGTGAAGAGTAGAGGAGGTGGCGAGGACATTGGTGAAGAGTAGATGGGGTAGAGGGGAAATTAGGTGAAGAGTAGAGGGGGTAGAGAGGAAATTAGGTGAAGAGTAGAGGGGAAATTAGGTGAAGAGTAGAGGAGTTGGAGAGGACGTGAGGTAAAGAGTAGAGTGGATAGAGTGGAAATTAGGTGATTTTTTACATTCATATTGGCAATGAATTTAATTTATTTAAATTAACCTGCCCTACATGCTGCTACCATCAGAAAAAACAGCACTAGTAAAATAAACACGTTTTACATTACAGATCTACAGTAAACATCCAGCCTTATAGTGGATGACTCTTACACAGCGGGTTGTTTAAGTCACTTTGGATAAAAGTGTCTTCAAAGCAACATTACTGTTGGTTGCGTTGTACAGCAATACAATGTTTTGTTATAGAGCTTCGTGTCGTGAGACTGCCTTGTGTAGTGTTGTGTAGAAAGACTATTTTGCGCTGTGTTGTGAGGCATTAGATTTAGATTAGTATTGTACTGCTTAATTGTGCAGTGTTGTGTAGCGTTGTTTAGAGACCGAGTTGTGTTGTTTAGCCGGCCTGGATTAACACATTCCATCCTGCTTTACAGTGTGGGGGAGATGCGGGGGAGGGCTCCAACGGTGGGAGAAAGATGGACTCTCCCTTCAGAAGGAGCCTGGAGGAATGTCGCCAACTAATCCTGCAGTGGGCTGAAGAGTTGAGGAGAGTGGACAGGGTGGGAGAGAGTCTGATAAGACTCTTCTAAGCAATTAGTATTAGTATTAATATTAATAAGGGCCCAGATAGTGTGACTGGAAGAGCACAGCAGCAGCACCTCACGCATTGGGGTGGGTGAAATCGGTAGGGCTTCTTTCAGCTCTCTCCTAACCAGCACCTGCTGTCGGTTTACCGGATGCCAGCAGTTTGGCCAATTGGCATTGAGCCTCTTGCGCGGGATGTGCAGCCTGCAGAATGTTAAAGGACGGCTGGTCTGAAGGCGATTGGATCGAAGGTGACCAATCGTACTTGTTTCTCTCCCTTCTGCGTGTGGATTCGCAAGATGCATTAGCACCATTGGCGATTCCAGTAATTCCAAATGTATGGATAATAACAACAATACTGTTAATAACAACTGGGTGGTAGAATTGTACACTCTGCAGGTCACAGACAGTAGAAGTATGATAGGAACAAAAGGCATTACAGGGAGGGAGAAGAAGCCAGAGATTGAGTTCCATGTCTCATGCTAGGAAAAATGATTGTCAGAGTGGGTTGTTTTTAGAATGAGACTCTCATCGACCAGACTTTAAATGAAACACACACACATACATATATATATATGTATAAATATAATGTATGTATATTTATACATTTGACATGTTTTATACATTCAATTAAATTTATACATTTATTCTAATTCAATTAAAGCTTCATGTAACACTGTCATGTGTCCTATTTTTGCCATTACTGGACCTCTGACCTGATGCCTCTGCCTCACAGCTGTTCCAGCAATGTCCCAGGACACAGGAGGACTGGGAGGGGGATCATTGTGCGAGCAGAGAAACGGAGAAGGACCCACAGGCTCTCCTGGAGCAGAGGATCATAGAGTGGGCCACTGAGCTGCTGGACGTATCGGAGGTGGTGGAGGCTGTGTAGAGGCTTTGTTTGTGCAGTTGTTTGCTAAATATACCAGTGTTAATGTACTGATGTTGGTACAGAGTTACGGCCTGCCAAGAGAAGAGCTGACCCAGATGCTTCGTCATCTTGAAGTGAAGAAGAAGAGACTGGTGAGCCTTCTTCCCTTCCTGGAGTTCATCACCTGGAGCATGCTGAAAGAGGACAACAAGGTGGGGTGCCAACCCATGGGCTGGTGTCAGTACACTAGTGTCAATGGGCCAGAGTTAAAGTACTAGTGTTTGTGAGTTGCCAGGTGGCTGATCACCGTTTTGTTATCACTGCTATGTGTGTGTAGGGCAAGACACACAAACACACACATATATAAACACAGAGGTACCAACTGCAGATAAGCACCTTTTTACATTTTATATGATGCTTCCACCAGAAAAATTATCTACCAGTAATACATTCACTGTATTTCTGTATTAACAACCTTTCAAACAGTATCATGTTGCACGATCAGCATTATCATGATACAGTAAAGTTGGCTAAGATTCAGCAGATGTATGATTGAACTTTGTGGCCAGTTCACATAAGCACTGAACGGAAAAATTTCGCCAGAAAGTAATTGGGAGAAACAATGCGTCTTACTTAAAGTAAGTACTTTATCTGGTACAACGACCAAGAATCAATGGAGGTGTGATCGAGATTGTGATGGGTATTTACGATGGTAAATAGGTATTGAAGTTTATGATCTTGCTGATAACATTCAATCAGATCAATGTTAGACTAAGGACTAGCCTAAACAGGGATCATTTGTTCCATACTTGCATCATTTATCGCAAGTCAGAATGAGACTAAAATAAGTAAGCACTTTGGCCCCCGAAAGAGAAGAGTTTTGTTCCCACTTGAGATAAACAATGGTACAAATGATCCATGACTGGATACACCATAGTCTACCATTTCACCATGTGAAATTCATCTACGAAAAGACAGAAAGAAGCATAGGAGTTTGTCAATGTTGAACATCATGTTGTGTGCATATTTTACATTTCTAACATTTTTGAAGTTGTATACATGACATGTCTCCCTAATGTGATCTAATGTTTTGATAGATTTTGATACCCTTTCCAAAAAGGAGTTCATATTCAGCCCCAGTACTGTACAAAAACACGTGTTGCAAAGCTGGCTTTTGAATAGCTGATAATGGGAGCTAATTTAAAGGCAGTTTATTAAGTCATAAAAGCAGTTCAATCAAACTTGTGTCAAACTTTCAGCCAGCAAAGCTTAAGATAAAGGCTGCACTTACCCCTATTCTCTGGGTCACTCTCCCCCTAGGGCACCGTCCCACAGCTATGGCTGTCGGCTAAACAGCACACCTGGAAGGCGGGTAAGTCTCTCCTGATTGAACGTTGTATTGTGGGATAGCCCGATACCTCCGGGCTACTCATCTTTAAACAAAAGAGTCAGGCTAGGGTCTGGCTGGGGAGCTTTACTAGGTGATATTAGACCCAAGGCGGCTTTCCCCAGGGATGGTACCTCTGTGTTCATTCATATTTACTCTAATTTATTTGGTAGATCATTTTATTCAAAGCAACTTATGAAATGCATCTGATGAAAAAAAAGAAAAAAAAAAGGCAAACTTACAGGTGATACAACCCCACATTGAACCGCACCAACCCCCAACACCACCTTGATCAAGTCAGAACAACCTCGTTAGTTAACGTAAGAGTTAGGAAAGGGGGGAAAAATCACCTGACACGGTTTAGGCTTAACCTCTTAAATACAGTTGCCAAACACATTCCTCCCGGCTCCAGTCCCCAACACCCAACGCTTCCTTTTAATCTGAATCATTTCATGAAAATAAAGCAGTATGCTTATTAAACATAAAAACGTGAATGTTGAGGTCAAACTTGTTTGGTAAACACTCCAGGTTTTCTAAAAATTAAAATGAATATATTGATTTATTTGTACTTTTTTTTTTTTTTTTTAAACAGAAACGCCCAGTTACATCCCTAATTCAGGTAATTGTTTCATTTAGATCACCATCAATATGAACTGATGTCTTAAATGCCTTTATGTTAATTACTCAAATGTTTTCTTATAGTTTGGAGTTGGATCTGCAGTGCATCAGGTAAATTTGTTCTCCAGTGATTGGATACGAAAACTTGAGAATCATGATGGAACGACCAAATCCCTCATTATATTCTACCGGATGGGGGTATGTGTTCTTTTCCAACGTGGCCTTATTTTGAGCCCAGAGCCTTTTGATCACTGTTCAAAATACGAAGATGCCAAGCTATCGGATGGATTTTGTTATGTGGAGAAATGTCCTCAAGTACCTTAATGAATCAATTCCTCCACTTCTACACCGAACAGCTGAGGTGACTCTGGACCCCATGACCAACCACCCATGGCTGCTGCTCTCCGACGACCGCTTGAAGGTCCAGGAGGCCCTGGCTGAGACGGATGTGACCGGCGGTCCCCAGCGCTTCGACAGCTGGCCCTGCGTGCTGGGTTCGGAAGGTCTCTCTGCTGGCCGCCACTACTGGGAAGTGGAGCTGGCCAATAACGGCTACTGGAGGGTGGGGCTGACCACCGGCTCGTCCAGGAGGCGCGGCCGATTTACCATGTCACCCGCTGAGGGCTACTGGACGCTGTGGAGGAGCACCCGGCAGTTCTACGCCTGCACAAGCCCCGAGACCCCGCTGCCCCTGGGGCTGGTCCCACGCAAGGTGGGCGTCTACCTGGACTACGAAGAAGGGCAGATCTCCTTCTACAACGTGGACACCAAGTCGCATATCTTCACCTTCTCCGCCACTTTCCACGAGGAGCTGTACCCGCTCTTCGCCCCACTTGATGGACGCACCCTCATCACCATCTCCTCCCTGGACTCCAGGCTGTAACCGTTAACCCCCCCCACAACACTACTTTGCCAACTTCACATCCATACAAACAGCAGTCTTCAGCCCTGTGTATATCTGAATACTTTCCTGGTGGTAAATTAATTATCTAATAAGTTGATCTAATAAGTGATTATTTATAGCATGACGTGAAAGGAAGAAGGGAAATGTTAGCATCATTCAAATGTTAATCATCTCACAAATTAAATACAACAAAGCTTTTTTTGAACTTCAATGAGGGAATTATTTCGGACTGCACAACTAGGCACTTCTGGGTTCAGATTGGACATCAACAGATTGGAGTCCTTATGCTGTATAATGCCGTGTCAAATGCTTTTGAAAAACACATTTAAATGAAACTCCTGCCCAGATTCTGTGCCTGGGAAGGAACTTAGTAACTGAGCGATAAAACAAGCATCACTTTTTCCATCTCGTCGTTCCCTCTACATCGGATTGGTCCAGGACACCAACATGCACAAGTACAAATTTCACCCTTTATCTAGATCCATATCAACAGGCCCTGAAATGCACCCCACACCGAGGTCAAGTTGTTCCTGTCACCTGCAATTTACTTCAGCACCACAGATCTGTTGTACAATTAGAACAAGGGAAAGGGACAATTCATTTAAGAAAATTTATTCAATTTCAAAAAAATCTTTTTTTTTTGTGCCCACCCCTTCCATCACACTTCAGAGTTGTTTGGGTAAACTAGTGTGTGCGCGAGCTTCCCGATGTGTATAGAATTTTTTTTTCTTTTTTTTTAAAAGGTATTTAAAAAAAATTATACAAAAACTATACTAAAAACAAGTGATACATTTTTAACCTCTTTGGAACAGGAGGAAGCCTCAGACGGCAGCAGGACAGAAGTCACAACATAGCATTAGGGGCCTAATAACCATTGTAACCCAGAGCAACAACTATAGTCTATACAGGCTTCGATGACATTTCTACATTATTCTGTCCTAATGATGACAAGCTAAATGCATCTCCAAGGATAGCCACTTGGATCTTAAACAGTACAGTAAAAAAAATTAAAAACAAAAAACCTCAGGTCATAGATTAATCGTGGCCTTCCTGAACAGCCGACTAAGCCAAGTTAAAACAAACCGAGCTTTTGAAAGCTAGAAAATATATTTACTTTGTGCAAAGGTACAGCACATACTCCAAAAGAGGCAGTATTTCTGCTAGAAGTCCAGACACATAGCAATTTCCCATAATGTGTATACATTAAAAATTAGCCCCTGTTATTTGATCAATTTTGCCTCATGTAGCAGGACATCCTTGCATGCATTAAATACATTTCCGAATATAAACCATTTATGAAGAATCGTTTTTATGCAACACCTCTTTAAGGACAAACAAAAAAACAGTGCAGTAAAACGACCATCGAATTTAAATGCATAACACAGCGCTGAGTCGTGAAGGCACACGCTCTGATCTTCTTCACTACAGAAAGAGGAGTAAACCAAAGAACAAGGGGGTTCTGGAGCTCCTCACTGGGCTCAGTCAGAATCGCTCTTCTCCTCCTTTACCAGCAGCTTCTTCCCCCTCTTAGGTTCCGCCCCTTCCCGCTCCTTCTCACGTTTGCTGGAGCTCTTGGAGGGCCTACAGCAGCGAAAAACAGGAACAGATATTGCCTTTGGTTTTCCTGCTTGGGATTAACGTTGGAGTAAAGGAATGGTGGAGCTAGGTGAAAAACCTCATCTGAAAAGCAATCGCTGAGGGGGGGGGGTGTTGCACTAAGCACCTGGTTAAACCAAAACAAGCATGTGTGAACAAGGCAAGATGTTCACGCTTTAACGGGTGATGGACAGAGCGTGGCGAACCCGAGCACACAAACGGGGGTGCCACTCACAGCTTCTGCCGGTATTTGTCCTGATCTGCAGACGGCACCAAATCGTCCAGCTCCAGGCTCTCGTTGATCTTTTTCAGCATCTCATAGCGCTCTTTTCCACGGACCTAAAGCAATACAGAAGATACCATGAGAAAGACAAAAAAAGAAAAAAATCCTTTATAAAATATTATTATAATAACTCATTCTCAGTTTTCGCACACAATTTTGCAGAAAGACTGGGCTGTTCTCAAGACCGTCTCAACACACCTGTAGGGTGTAGACTTCCTCCTCAGTGGTGGGGCATAGCTTTGTTTTCTTGCTGCCTCCTGGGCGAGGTGTGGGCTGGGACACCTCTTTCAGACCTGGAAAAGAATATATACAGTAATGTGCAAAAGTCTTAGGCACCCTAGCTTTTTTTTACACAATGTAGACTTTCAAGTTTATTTTTTGTCTTCAGACAAATCTACCTGCCGATTGTCTAATAAAATTGCACAAACCGTACCCAAGAGAATTGATGCAGTTTTAAAGGCAAAGGGTGCTCACATCAAATATTGATTAATTTTTTAAAAACTTTTTTTTATTTTTTATTGTTTACTGCCCTTTATAGCATTTAACTTAATTTTTGAAAGCGTCTTCGCATTACACACTTTTTGTTTTTAAAACATGTGCCTAAGAAATTTGCACAGTACTGTATAAATATATATTTTTAAAGGCGACAAACCCGGTGTCAATGGCTAACGATCTCCAAATGTGACCACTGCCTGTCAAAACCCACAATCCTCTTCTTCCTTTTACATTCTGTGTCACAGGACTCCTGCTTCAACCTCCACCTCTTTTCTTTCTGATCCTAGTCCCTTTGCCTCTCCTTATCTCCGCTAATCGACACAGGAGGTGCAGAAGAGAACCCACTGAGAACAAGGCCTATACTACACTCATTCGAGAGGCAACCATGTAGGTAAATTTTTCCACTTGGCCAACGGAAGCACGTTCTTAAAACATCATTAGGATCCAGAAGACGGAGAGCATGTCAGGAGGGACTGGCGTGAACAAGAACAAGGACAAGCAGACTAACTGCAAGTGAATGGCCTCAGCAGACGAGCTGGAACTGGAGTTCTGTATGGACCCCACAAGCATCCCGCTCTTACAGCGCTTGGTTCCGCTGGCAGTCTTGGCACCGGCCTTCTCCTGCTGTTTCCGGAAGTTTTCCTCCTCGGTCTTCCTGTCCCGGCCGGGGCAGGCACACACGCGCACCTCGAAACAGCGGCGTCCCAGGAGCTGACCGCTGCAAGACAGAAAAAAGGCATTTCACGTTCCACACATCATTAGAAATGTCACTGTTGCAAAATGTTTCACAAATAGTACCAAACAAAGCCAACAAAAGAAACTAATCCTGGTGACAGCTTTGTCAATGGCCAGGGAATGGAAGCGAGGAGGAAAAACTCCATTCAGCTCAGCTAAGAGTGAGGAGCAGTCAGTCATATATAAAGAGACTGTAAACTCAGAGCCGCGTGTCAATGGTGTCAGAGAGGCCATGAAATGGAAGGGGCGAGTTAGACAGACAGATACTCACTCTGACGTCTCCAAGGTGATGATGGTGAGGATGGGACGGCGGTTCATGCCGCCCATGCAGCTGCTGTTGCACATGTAGTTGTAGAGAATGGTGGTGAACTCTGATCCCAGCTGTGCAGGGAGGGATATTCCAGTCATGTTTGTGCAACCTGTAACCTCTGTGTGTGTGCGGGCACGTTTTTGTACTAACAAACATAGACTACAAACATGCAATAAATGGCAGAAGCTTTAAAGACTATATACATCCACTGTGGTGTGCCCGGAGGCTCTTGATCGGTTAAGCGCATGTCGGTTATAATGCCGGCTGGAGGGTCGCACCTGCGGGGGCTCGTAGGGCACCAGGACACTCTGCCTAAGGGTGTTGCTATCCTCCATGTACTGGGCACGCTGACTGCCTTCGACGCGGATCAGGTGGCCTCTGGGGGCGGGGCCTGCAACGTGGGCAAGGCAGTGATATCATTACACTGGAAAAATCCCTTTTAGGTGACATCGCTGCTGCCTTTGGACCTGGAGGTACGGAGGGGGGAGGAGCTGTGTCTAGATCAGATCTTAACCCTTGACTAAACCTATCAACATTCCTTGGGACTTCATGCAAAAGTCTAAGGCCAAGTGTGAAAAGGCTAACCCTGATAGTAATCTGAGCCCTTAACCATCCAATTATTTCAATTGTTAATTTCAACACGGAATGATTCCTTGGCTAACTACAGGAAAATATGGCACAGTGGGAGTTATTGCATGTCAATGGGTGCTGTGAATGAAACAGGCGGAACTACACATACATGGCGAGACGAGAAGAGCCAACCCCTCACCGAAAGACCTTTGGATGAAAAGTGCTACATAAATACAGGTCAGTGCATCACCGAGTAGCTGATCAGACAGATGCTCAATCAAACTTGTTTTATACGCTGCCCTAAACCACAGATGTGTGGAGGACAATCACATGGGTGATTCAGGGCAACATATAAAACCATCTCTGGAACTGGAGTTGAGGAACCCCCGTCTGCTCTACATTGCGTATGGCAGCGTATTTGGAGGTTCTCCCGACGCACATAATGTGCCCGGCAAAGCTCTGGGCACCTCAACTCCAGCGGAATTCAAGAACTGACACTGGGTTACTACGCGCCGGAGTACATCAACATTGAGTTTTATTTGCCCCCAGAAACAAAGGTGCACTTCAGACTGCAATGTCACTATAAACCACCAGACGCAGATCAGCGGTTGCAGACACAGCTACAATAATGTCCCATCACGCTAGGCTTTTACACGGCCACATTCTAGAAGAGGCCCAATCATAGCAGAGATGTGCGCGAGTGCTTTTTACCTTCGTTGTTTTCGGCGGTCCGCTCGTGGTGAGGGCACCGGCGCACCACCTCGGCCACATGCTCCGACTTCTTGTAAACGGCGGTGGCGCGCAGCAAAGACCCCAGCGGAGGGGGGCGCTCCACCAGCATCTCGATGGGGCACGTCTTGGCCAGTTGGCAAAACAGCTTGTTCAGCTCTGAGGAGTACTGAGAGATGGGAATCCCAACAGGGTCAGCATTTTAGCATGGGGGTATCAGCCAGACATGAGAGGTGGAGCTTGCAGCAGGCGACAAGCATTAACTTCCAATTCCAAATCAGGTTGAAATATCAAAGCAAATGTCACATTTGGTTTAATTAAAAACTCATCCTTACATAGGCTCTACATTCAGCGGGGTTGCAGGAAGAGGTCACACTAGCCTCCAGAAATCACCTTTTCGAAACACAAAGAAAAACACAGCCTGCCTTTTGACCAATTTAACATGAGCCTTAATTCAATGTTAGCCTGTTGCACTCTGCATTACGGAAAGATCCACCGTTTAGTCCACACAATTTTTTAAATATAAATATATTTATTATTTGAACTGAACAAACTGGGTAACAGGTTTTTCAACTGAAGTGCCAATTGAAAGATTTTTTTATAATGTTGTGACATTATCCATCAGCTTTTCCAGGTGATCAGACGAGCGTTTCAGCCCTGTCACAAGGCAGTGCATTACCCAATTTAACCCATTCTCCTCCTCACTAACTCTAACTCTGTTCAGTCAATACTGCTCTCCCCTGAGAAGCCAACATAACCAGAATTAGCCTTACCTTTTGAATGGCTCCTACTCCTGCCCTATTCACTAAACACTCGTTTAAAACCAGGCCTTTACTTTAAAAAAATATTTTTTAAAGTTAAGGGTCTAGAACCAATCCATCAGCCCTGGCTCTTCCATATGAGGCCCCTCCCCCAGCCCAGAACTTGTCTGGACATGCCCATTTTCAAATTCACAGCTAAAGCCAATGCCAAAATCAAACTCATGAAATGGTTACACAGAATCTAATATAATAATAATAACCACCACCAACAACAATATATAGCAAAGTGGGTAAATGTGTGTAGAAATCCATTTGTTATTCATGCCATAAAGATGCGTTATTACATTTCTTAGGGGAGAGCATGTATTGATTTTTCAGATGCCATAAAACCCACCTCAATCTGAGCCACCAGTACAGAAACACGGCCTTCCCACGCACACACCTTTGGACTGCTGAGAGCAGAGATTTTTAGGTCCAAGCGACAACGCTCATGAACCATTCACAATGTCCTAGTAAGTACGATTCCATTTAAAAAAAAAACAAACATTTAGCACGCATGAGGAAGAGACTGAAAGCAACGTTAGGAAGAATGCGTGTGATTTTTACATTTTCATACATACAACGCACCAAGCAATGTAATGGATGCCTGGTCTCACCAGAGGCAATTGTCAGCAAACGTACACATGCCTTAAAAATCTAAAGCGAAACCTCAATGCGAAACACACAGGCAGAACATACAGAATTTACACCGCGGAAAAGCACCAAAATCCCATACAGTGTTCCGAGGGAAACTGAGGAGGCGCTATATCTACTTTGTCCCCACAGCCAAAGAACATGCCCCGTCATGTTTACAGCCTACACTTTTAAAACAGCCCGGTTAGTGGAGACGAGAGGTCCTGCGTAAGACCAGCCGTCACAGCCCTGCCGTATTCAATTCCATTTCACCGACAGACATTCCCTACTCTCCGCCGAATCAGCCAGAGAAGACCAACTTCACTGCGACTAAACTGCACTGCGCAAACAATGGACAACGGCTCAGGACTGTGCTCGGCTGCCAGGATTCCCAAACCCGCACAGGTAATTCGTTTTGACCATCATTGTACGTCCTCACAAATAAGAAATTAATGGTGGAGGGATTGTGTTTTATATGCTTTAAAACCAATTTATACATTTTTAAAAACTTGCTTAGATTAATCATATGATCATAGATTATTATATAATTATATGAAAGTTACCAAATTGTCACATTCTCAAAATCCAAGATGAGATATATAAATATATACAAATATAATTATATTCAAATTTATTTGGGACCCATTTTAAAATTTTATACTCATCAGGAAATCGTCTTATTTTTTATTAAATTCATTTTAACAGCAAATATGTTCTTTACCCAACCCAGTCCTGCACTCCAGAAGGCTCTGGGAAGCAGATTCTATTCAATAAGACTGCATGAGGACATGCGACATAGATATCCGGCCCTCTATTTCACTATATATATATTTTTAAAATTATTTTAATGAGAAATAAGACAAAGGAGGGGAAAAAGGTTAAAAAGAATAATTAATAAACAATTATAATTAATAAAAGAATCCGTTGGTTGGAGGGCACAGAACCCCACAGTTGCGTTAGAATTTGTAATTAAACTGCCAGTCTACTGCATTATCACGCCAAAATTGTGTGTGTGTCGTTCCACCTGCACAATGGGAGAAGGGAGGTTCCGGTGTATTAGAATCAGATTTTCTCAGGATCGTCCCGCTGAATCAACCAGGTACATCCCAGCTGACCTTTAACCACTCAGAGCACGGCAGTGTGTGTGTGTGTGTGTGTGCGCGCGCGCATTACAGATGGAGTACACACTTACCGTGCTGGTGACAGCCTTGGCTGTGCTGGACTGCTGGAAACGCAGCTGGAACCCCAGCTCTCCGGGGTAGTCGGTGGTGCTGGGGACAGTGGAGGCAGGCGGTGCGCCGGTATCCAGGGTCGACACAGAGGCCTGAGGGACAGCTGTGGCCGGCTCAAGCAACGCCGGTGCAAACTCACCCTCGAGAGGGTTCTCGTGCAGGAGCTGACAGTCAAAAATAAATATAAATATATATAAAAATGAAACTTAGTGCTCATCAATATCATCAGGCATGGAGCGGTTTTTAGCTCATGTGAGACCTGAAATTCAAACCACACCAAGGGCCCTTGGTAACAGTGCACTCGTGCTGTAATGAAACCTAAAAATGTATGTAAATTATTGATGCATCTAAATAGTACTTTAAAAGGTGGTACTGAATTTTCTTCTTTAAAAAGGTCCCACTTTTCTGTTGTCTGAAACAGAAAGGCTCTAAACCCTCAAGGCTATCCCAGACTGTGGCGTTGAATTCCCCCAAATACTACTACTCTCTTGCCAATGGTAACAAATGTACATTCTGCAGCATAAGCTGCACTGTATAGAGAGATTAAGATTATAATATTATTCAGTGTAATATTAAGATGGTTCTTTAAACCAACAACTTGTAACGAGTACCATCCTTACAGGTACTACTAAGGTGATTTTCGTATCTTTTATCTACTGCACACAGAAACCGTCCATGCGTGACACACAGTGAACACACAGTGAACCCAGCAGACTTACGTTTTCCAGACTTTCCCAGTTCACGCTATCTTCTTGTGGTACAGTCCTGGATAGTGTGAGTAAAAATGAACAGGTTATGCTTCTGCAACCTCAAAACCGTTCTCTCCATTTGGACCAGTCAGACCAATTTAAATAATGTTTCCAAGTTATATTAGTGAGCTCTGAAATCCTTCATTTCCATCGCTAGAGTGGGACTTCCCCAATTCTGGTCCTATCGAACCCTTATTTTAAATAGCCATCAACTTCAATTAGTTACATTTTTATATTTGATTTGTTAAATAAGGGTATTAATTAGGGATGAGACCATATACTGAACTCCTGATACAATACCACAATACTGGGCCCAAGTACAAGTCTATATTTATTACTAATTTCTTAGTCACGAAGTGTTCATAAAAAATGAAAGAAAATTTACATTTAATATGTAAGCAAGAATACTTACCACAATGACATTAATAAAAATATAAAAATTATTTAGGCATAACCTACATAGTTCACCCCCTCGCCCCCCCAGGCGTCGGTCAACAAATACTTGGTGCAAAAACATAGCAATTAGTCGCTGGTAGTAATACTCGCTAGTAGCAATAGAACAGAACCGAAACCTAAAGTAAATTTTATCCCCACCTCTGACACCGTAAATTTGCACCCTGTACATTTCAGTCTAAACTGAAAGATAACATTTTTCTTTAAGACCCAATACCTGTTTCTCTTGTCAACATTAGCCAGTCAAAATTCTCAGACAGAATGTATCATCGCTGGAGTGTTTCTCACCTGCTGTTGGAAATGCTCGTTATTTCAGAGCTGTAGAATCCGCTACAGCGGAGCGGGAACAAATAGGAGACTTTTGGTTCTCGTTAGGTGGCTAAATTGATTGCGTGCTCAAAGCATATTTCTTATCACAAGTTTTGCAATGCTGAGGTCTATGAAATCATACAATAGACAAAATAAAACGTAGCTTAAGTGTTCCATCTCATACAAGCATGTCCATTTGCGCAATTATAAGTGCGTGATTGAAATTTTAAATTCAACTTATTTTTTCCCCCTCGTACAAATAACATGCGTCAATTTATTTTGGTTGTAAGTAGCGTATGTACTATGATATTTCATACAACTGTACATCGTCTCAAGCCTAGGAACAACGTGCCGATTCACACACTAAAGACTTCACTTGGAACAAAAACCTGCACACAGAGGGGTCCACCAGGACCAGAATCCAGAAACTACTACCACACAGGAATATCGCAATATATTAATCTTGGACCTGGTCTACTATTTAGTAAGATAGTGGGTTCGCTAGCTAGCAAGGGACTGGTTTTGGACGTTGAAAAACAACAACAGACTGCCCACACAACACCGACACTCATTTTTTAAATTTGATCGTAACACTATTAGGCCTCAGAGGTCAGGAACTTCCGCCTTACGGGAAGCACCCCACATATCCCGGCGTCCATCCTTTGTTGCCGCTAATGCGTTCAGCCAATGATTCACAAAACTGCTTCCCTTACATGGATGCTCTAAATACCATTACTCGTGAGAAAACCTGGTATATCGTGATGAAGTATGAAGGCAGCCCGCCACTTTAACACACTGCAAATTTTGCCTGGTCGACGACAAAAACCATTAACAGTCAGCGCATTTACTGTGTTTATATTCAGCTAGATACATTTGTTATATTTATGTGCTACAAGTTTTTGCTGCATTGCAGTAAAACACTATTGTTTTAAAAATGCACTGACGAATAGAAAAGAATATGCAAGGCATGCCATCAAACTCTTTAGCTTAATAAACGAGTACACTACACATATATCAGCAGTAGTGTTGCATGGTAAACCGGTATTAGTACCGCACCAAGGTACACAGACTTTTTTTTTAGCAGCAGTACTATACTGGCATTTAGAAAAGAACAGTAAAGGCAGTAGAACAGCAGCAAGAAACGCTGCTCTGTGTCTTTAAGACAAGCGGACCTGCGTGTGGCGTCGCGCCCGTGCTCTGCAACATGTTGCCGGTGTGTGTGAGCCAGGGGGTGAAAGCAGACGGGAGGCGTCGATTAGCAATGGCCACAGTAGGAGGAGAACTCGCTGCTGCAAGTCAACCCAAACTTGTTAACAAAGAAGGTGCCCAGAGTGAAGTATGGCAGTACTTTGCTGACCAAGCCAATGAAAAAGGCGACCCCCAGAACATGACAGCACCAATAGGCAAGCAACCTCGCTAAACATTTAACTGACCATCTCCCAAACCTCTATAAAGAGTTTAAAGAGCTACAGGCGTGCATTTTGGGATACAAATCCCGTTGCAAATAGTAATAAAGAATCCAGGAATTAAATAATTTAATTTGTCAGAAATACATGTAATTTACATTTACAGTAAGAGGAAAGTTATTTCACCAAGTCATTTGCATTTTGGGTTTATTTTTTAAATTAAATCATAACACTGTAATATGTCATGTGTAGTTGTAGTTACCTAATTTTAAGACCTACTGAGGAGCAGATGATTGTTAAGTCCTGATACATAAAAAAAAACCATAGAATTCAAAGAGGGTGTACTTTCTTTTTCACATGACTGTATATACATACATTAGACACACACACACACACACACACACACACACACTTTTTGAAACAGCAGAAATCTGCATTTCGGTTCTGTTGTGTTGAGTACAAACCACACCTTATAGTGTAGTTACATAAAGTGAATTCTGTTTATTGCTCTATTGAACTGTAATTTTTAGAGGTTGTATTTCAATGGAAAAGGTTACATTTTAATAATATTAATATTCACAAGTGTTCAATGTTCAAACTTTATGTTCATATTAGTTTTTTTTATTGCAAAATATATTTTATTTTCAGTTGTATATTTTTATTTAAGTATTCTGCTTATTTAAAGCTAATTTTATTTATGCTTACATTTCTATATACATTGGAAAAAAATTCCAATTGAAAACAAGACTAAAACATTGTCAAATTACTACTTTTTAAATTAAATCATTAGTATCGTTTCAGTATTGAGTACCATGATGCTTTACTTGGTATCAGTATCGAAGTCCAAATTTTGGTATCGTGACAACACTAATCAGCACACTTCCAAAGTAACTTCTAACCTATCCAAAATTTGGCCAAAACACTGACTGTATATCTAATGATTTTCAGTGCTTTAAAAAGTACACTATCACAGAGCAGTTGATGAAAGCACCCTTAACTACAGAAACTTGAATCAAGTTTCACTTTGCATTTGCTTTTCAACAGTGGCGCCTACTTGCATGTTTCCCCGTACCAAAGGTGCTCCTGATGGATAGTGGTGAAAGGAAGGCTTCCCATCTCAGTCTACTTACATTAGGTTCCACAGGTCCTGGAAAGAGGCATCAGTTTCCTCCTGGTCTGTCATGTCGCCTTTCTCTCTAAAACGCTCACAGCAGTAGGAAGGACAGACAGGCCACACAAAGCTAAAGAGAGAAGCAGCCCGGTGTCAGCACTGCAGGGTACAAGCCCTATGGGCAAATCTGACACAGGACCCGAGCAGGCTATATCAGAGTTGGGTAAAAGGTGCATGCCGAGAGAAAGAGGGGGGGGGGGGGGGGATGGGGGATCCATATTCAATTTATACCAAAACACGAAACAGAAACCACCGAAAACAATTTGAGGTAGTGCGTGTGCCTGATTTGACAATAAATATCCAATTAAGGCAAACTATGGAATATTAACAATTAAGCGTTTAGGTATTTTGCACTAATAAAATGATTATTGCAGGTAATACTGACGTTTAAGATTTAGCCTGAAAGGAATTGACTGGGCATAAATATTGATTTCCAGCAACAAGCTCCGCTACACGATAGCTCTGGAAGGATATTTCGTTCACGTTGGCTAAAATTATTACTTAAAATATACAACAACGATAAAGCTGTAAATGCGTAATTTATAGACTCAATAAATTGGAGCCAAAGTCGGTTTTTGATCCTGTGCAAAAATACAAAGGTTTTGCAATTAATTTCGGGACGTAATTACTAATTTCTTCTTAAGTTTTACCTAAACGGCATGTATCTTGCAAGCGAGGGCACACACAAGAAATAAATCAGTTAGGGATAGTGGTCCGTCTTAAAAAGATTTAGCTACTTGCTACAAAGCCAGTTGGCTGTTTTACATAATTCACCCTAAAAGCTGTTAAAGGTAGTCGAGCAGCAAGCAAAAAACTAATTCCAACTAGAGACAACTTCTTACATTTCAATGTTTAAAAAAAAAATTACAATCTTTAACGCAAACAAAAAGACAATTGTAAACCAGTATAACTTTCACTTATCTAACTAATAAATTTAACAGATGGACAGAATGAAAAACTAGTAATACCGTGCATTAGGAAATTAATTATCAATAGCGTGGCAAACTAAGTAGCTTAAAAATGCCATTTTAAACCGTTAACTTGTTCAAATCGAATCGAATAAAAGGCGTAGTAGTAAAAAGTAAAAACGTTTGAGGATCGTTCAACAACCCCTTCCTCATTCCGCAGCAAGCTAGCTTGTTCAACAAACTATCCAAAAAACTATACTTTTAATTTTAGAAAACACTTATTATAATTGAAAGATCATGTAAATAAGTTATCTGATAATCTGACAATGTGATCATATTTTGATAACAATTTAGCCGTCAGAAATCACAGGCCTAGAGAAACCTTTTCATTACCAATCCGTGTTGATAAAACAAATACACGTTTTGTTTTAAGCAATGAATAGTTTATCAAATTAAGTACTCTGTTTTTCAATTTTAAGAATTAAAATATGGTCCTACCTTTTTCTACCACCAAATTGCCAACCGTGCTAGCACGTCTATTTCTAGCAGCCGTTCGATGCCTGACAAGTACGATGTTTTGGCATTTGGAAGCTAGTTTATTTTCCTGTTCAATGGACTGCCATGCTTCGGGGATTCCCCGAAAATTGGCCGGAAATATGGGCGGAGTCATGGGATACGTCACATGGTCATAAAAACCGACCAACCAGGAACCAAATAATAAAAAAAACTGTTTTTCGAATTAGTCATATTGCATAGAAAAGGTTTCGTTGAAATTGTCCTAATCGTTTATACTGAGAAGTCAGTCGTATATTTTAGAGAATACATTTAAAAATTCAATACCACAAAGTCAGCAGTAAATGTTTCCCACACAGTTAAAACGATGTATTTCCTTCAAAATACATCTGGTAGGATATTCCTATCTGATGTGTTGTCTGGCTTGCTCATCATTTTATGGAAGAAAGAACAGTTTCTCCAAACAATTGAGCTTACATATTACATATCCTCTTTTTCAGTAAAATCGCCAAACCAGTATTGATTTAATTCAAACTTTTTTTGTTTTATTTTCTGTCCTTCTTTCCACTTGCAGTGAAAGCCATAAAACGAATCCTCTAGTGAACTCTGCTTAACTTTCCTTCCCCTGAACACATTTTCAGAAGCTAATAACCCATTTCCTATGTCTAACCACAATTTACAACTTGAAGTACACATTCAGAACATTACTTCCAGATTGACTAACATCATATACTCCCCTTGATGCAAGTTACCTTTGAAACTACCACGAGTCAAATTTCAAACATATTTCCCACTATGAATTCAGTCTTTTCAAATCCCAATCTGGAATGCTGCTAGGTCAAAGAGATACAGTATATAAATAATAATTTGTTCAGAAAGATAGATAACACTATTTATCCAGGGTAAATAGGATATAATTTTGCACTTCATAGCGAGATGGAAGCAATTAAACAGCATTAACTCTTATTGAAATGTAACTCTGCAGAGTTTCTATCACAAAAAATATTGTATACATTGCCAACAAGTGTATTCATTGATCCCACTGATAGATTTTTTCTGCCCAAATAAATTATTAACTTAATAATAATATGGAAAAAGTTAACATACCTTGTCACTCTTCTCTAGTCTGTTATCTTAAGTACCTTCAATCAATAAATCAATCAATCACCTTTCATTGTATTTCATGCAGGTCTCTTTCCGTCTGAGCTTCAGCATTGCAGGATATTAAAATAAATGCAAAATCACAGAATTAAATTTTTTATTCCGGTCAAAGGACAGAGTAAAACGGCATTAGTAAAGCTGCTAATAATCGTATTATTACAAAACAGACGCAACGAGGTTCATCCCATTCAACAATAAAACACTGAGTCTCATTCACAAAGGTTTCTATTGCCAAAAGCTTCACATTGTAAGAAGAAACCTGAATGGCTCAGAATCAAATACTATCAAAAAACGAATATTTTAAATTATATATATACACCAATCAGCCATAACATTATGATCACCTGCCTAATATTGTGTAGGCCCCCCTTTTGCCGCCAAAACAGCCCTGACCCGTCGAGGCATGGACTCCACTAGACCTCTGAAGGTCTGCTGTGGTATCTGGCACCAAGACGCTAGCAGCAGATCCTTTAAGTCCTGTAAGTTGTGAGGTGGGGCCTCCATGGTTCAGACTTGTTTGTCCAGCACATCCCACAGATGCTCGACTGGATTGAGATCTGGGGAATTTGGAGGCCAAGTCAACA
>JAOYSI010007931.1:0-11825 GCA_025775065.1 Hiodon alosoides | reverse complement strand
GAGAGAGAGAGAGAGAGAGAGAGAGAGAGAGAGAGAGAGAGAGAGAGAGAGAGAGAGAGAGAGAGAGAGAGAATGGAAGCAGGGGCAGGTTTAGGAATGTAAAATGTAGGAGCTTTATTCTTCTCGTTTCCCACCCTCTCTGATTTCAGGAATGCTGACTCCCTCTCTCGTCTTCTCCAATGGTGCCATTCCCAGCCTTTTTGTAGCTTTATATTTCTTTGTACAAGACATTCAGGAAAAATAATCCAGTGATAACCGTCCACTAAATAGAACAACACAATTTCTCTATTTTTCCATCATAAGATGTAAGTAGCAAAAACGTAACAACAAGCCAATTATCTTACATAAACATTACAGGTTAGAAACAATTACCTGATTGATATAAATGGTGCAATGATATCTCCCACTGTTCCGAAAATTTTGATCCGCAAGTATTTAATAATCTACACAAGACTGAATTGTCAAGCTGCTATGTAATTTTTCATCTTTAACCTGGAATATATTTTTATGGTCAGATTTTTTTGTGTTGTAATTTTTTATTATCGACAACACATTTGGCTTGAAAGAATGAAAGATTAGGAGAGAGAGGCTATATTTCAGTTGGATTTTACTTTTCAGAATTTACACTCAGTCAACAGGTAATAAGATATTAAACAGCCTTTTAAAAAAAAAAAGAATGTAAAAAAATAACCCATTTATTTAAGTCCACATAATGCAAACATAAAAAAAGGTTTGCAATGTACACACATGCTCACACTACAATACAGATCACCATTAAAACGGCCTTTGGAAAACAGCATTTCACTTTTTCTGAAAGCTGTGAAGGAATGCGAAGTTGTTTCAACGTGTGAAGTCGTTTCTCTTGCATTCTATCTAACTTCATAATCATACAACTAACATGCTCAGTGTGACATCGTCCCCATGTCCGTGACCATTTCTGAGCACACTGAGAAACCGTATGCTACAAACAGAACAGGTGTTGATTTGTCACACTTAAAAGGGTTGGCAACATCCAATTCAGCTCTCGTTGCATGAAGCCTGTGTTTACCAAACAGGCACTCAGACATGAATCAGGGCGTTCGACCCCAGCATTTAAGGGTTAAACTTTTCAAAGGACAATATCCTAAAGTACTTATGAACAGTCTCTGAACAATTGCATGGAATCCCTAGAACTCAGGAGTTGAGACTGAAAACCAGAGAAAACCCTTGTAAGTTGTGCAGTCAGCTGTGGAGCACTTCAGTGGGAGGTAGGCCATATCTGAGCTCTCTACATTGCAATGTGCATCAGTATAGACGTAAGTTCATTTTCTTTCTGATTAAAAACTGTTCCATTGTTGTTTATTTGAAACAATGGGCCTGTGCTTTCACTTGTGTTATAATACGAGTTCTATACCAAACGTTTGAGAAGTATTCAAAGAAGTGAAAGAAAGAAACAGGAAACATTACATTATCTGCATGCTTTTGTTTGTTTCGCATGCAAATAAAAGAGGTCACACGAGAGATAATACCCACCATAATAATAACATCAAATTGTCAAATGAACATGTTAAATACTGAAGAAAGTTATGACATGGAATTTTAGGTTTGTCCATTGCCGGTATAAGGTCCTGGCCACAAGTTCAAGTTTCAGCCACACGTCAATGAGTATAAGTCACAGTAATTAGTCACATCATGCTTTTTAGATTCTCCTGAAGGAGAACTAAAATAAAGAAAGTTCACACATAGACACAGAAATTTGACCTCGCTGCTGTCTTCCTTGAGCTTCAAATACACAAATATATTAGGTGAGTGCAATGTGACCCAGGGCCTGAATCAAGTTGAACAAAGTTTGTCCTTAACTTGGACTTACAGATTTAAGCAAATGTTACTCTTTTTCATAATTATTTTTTATTCATCATTTTACTGACTCGGAAATTCAAAATATTGTGACGATCATTTTAAAAAGCAACACTTCCTCATATCCATTAGTCAACGATAAAGACAACGGAGAGGGGAACCCAAACGGATGCTCTGGCTCCCTCTGTGGACGTCTTTATGACTTGCTGAGACGTCTTCGAAGGAGGGAAGCAGGTTTGGTTTCTGTATCCTCCTGGTCGCTTTCACACTTTCTCTAATTTAGTGGTGAGACACGGTGCTACTGTTTAGTACTGTCACTCTCTTGTACATAGCTTAACTTTATCATTATAGTAAACATTATACGCCGTGGATAACATGCTAGTAAAAAAAAAAAACCTACTTAAATTTTCTCAATAATAAGCAACCATCTGTCCTGCATTCTCTTACCAGCTCCTCCTCCGCCGTAGCTCTGGTTTTGCACAGTAGCTGCAAGTGACACAACCGATTGCATGCTGACACCATGTTAAAGGACATCTGCAGGGAGAGAGAAAATCGTACAAGTGAGGCAGAGGAAATAATCCGCAATACTAAACTCAAACAGTAGGTTGCATAGTTTATCACGGAAGTCAATTTGATCCTCATTGAAGCGGAGCACACGGGATGTATCTCTCAGTTTCTCAAAATACAATGTACCCTGGCCTCGACACGTGCTATACCCCATAAGCAGCAAAACGATTTACTCGCACTTTAAAATCGTGTGCGACATCCAAAAGGCAGTATTAATTGTAATTTCCTGAGTAAAGATTATTTTAAAAGACTACAATTCTATGATTAATTGCGTAACTGGTAGGCACAAGCCAATCCTTCCAGTGGCTGCTTTTAAAATAGAGACAAATTATTTTTAAGTTCATGGTTTTAAGAGCTAATTATACATTGCACTTTTTTTTTTTTTAAGTACATATAAGGGGTGCTATTTGGCTGCATATGACTGGTTCTGGAGATTGACTGATTTAACACTGCATGGCATTAATGCCAAGGAAATATGGCATCACAACTCATGGTGGCTGCCCCTGAATGAAGGGAGTTGATCTCACCTTCCATTTTCTCTTTGCATTGAATTTTTTGAAGTTCTTCATGTTGATGGAAGAGCGATTTCTGCTGACTGCGTCCTTTCGTGTCATGGGCTGAAAGGAGGAGAATGAGGGGAAAGGTGGTAGATGATGAGAATGTACCTACTGACAATATCCTGTCTCATCATCACAATAACACCGCCTTGCATGATTTTATCTTCCTCGTTCATTCCAATCCTCCTCGGCCCCCCTCTTACCTTGATCCAAGGATGTAGTAGAGATTCTTCTGCAGTCATTCTGTCACTGTACACAGACAGACATAAAAATTGTTATTTTGGTTTTTGCTGTGCTCAAGCTTAGTACTACAGGTTTACTGCCTTTTGGAGGCAGTATTTACTATTTACTTGAGGCAATCCTTTGTCTTTATACAATAGAATCTGTTTATACGGCAGTCTACCAAGTTCAAGGTACATCATTTGTATCAAGTGGTTACAGCTCCTGTGTTCGAACCATTGCTCCAGCCATTGGTTACACTAATGTACAGAATGACACAAACTAACAAAGAAAGCATTAAACAAATTACTTCTGATCTTTCACCAGTAGCTTCTTGATAAAGTCTTTCGCCATTTCACTGGTCTGTTTGAAATGATGGTCGTCAAATTCATAGATCATTCCCAGAATGTTTCTTAGTGTCTCCTCATCTGTATCTCCTTGGAAAGGAGACATTCCACTTAACCTGCGGAACAGAGTATGATCAAACACAGCATGCAGATTATTTCTTCATATAAAGCCAAAATCCGCCATCACAGTTAATTTCCTTTGATACTCACAGAATGTAGGTGATGACACCCATACTCCTGAAGAATTAACAGGAAAAAAAACCCAAAACAAATAGTTAGTTCAAGATGAATCATTACTCTTGTCGTAAGACGTGATATAAAAAAATGTTAAAAGCATTCTGTAATGCAATAGCAGAATATAGTTTACCACATATCTGCAGCTACACTCAAGGGCTCATAGTTGATCACTTCAGGGGCTGTGAAAGTTCAGGAAGATATTCAAAGAGTTAAAATATGTCTACAAATGCAATACGATTATGGAGAAAAAAATAGGAGAAAATAAATGAAAGCGAGACGCAGCTTGCACTATTTTAGGGGGCACATTTTAGGGTTACACACACATTTGGAAATAGACACTCAAAAACACTTGTAGTTTTTTTTTTGTGATACATTTGAAAACTCTCTTTAAGGGTCTGCTTTTGTGTCAGTGCTGATAAAACATGACCTTTTCAGACTTTCTGTCTGAATAACGAAAGCACAACGTGAAAGCACACACCTCGGCTAACCTCAGGCCATGATAAAACTTCCTGTCCTAAACCACAACTTCTACACAATCTCCATGACAACTGCTGAAACCCTCATCTGACATAAACTGACACAAAAAGGCTGCTTCACTCACCAATATATTGAGGAGTGCCACACAAGCTCCTGTACTCCTCACCCTGTACAAGTCGTTGTGCTAGTCCAAAGTCAATGATCTTGATGTGGGGATTTGGCACCTTCTTGTCCGACAGCATAATGTTTTCTGGCTATACAAGATGAAAACAAAGGACAGCAAACCAAACTGAAAAACACATCCTTCTTCATTTGGAGTTTGAAAACCATTGAAACGTATCGGTTCCTAATTCATTATGGACGCGTATTACAGTCCTAACATGTATCTTGAAATAGCAAGCATTTGATTCGGTCATTTGATGTGAAAGGAATGCTTCCTCAAATGCAACGCCCAAGAGCCATAGCAGGGCCCATGAGCTTGCTCTGGTAATGAAAGCTCAAACAGCAATGTCACTTGTGGTGCACAGGCCTTACCTTGAGGTCGAAGTGGGCGATGTTCTTGCTGTGCATGAACTCCACTCCGCGAAGGATCTGCCCCATGAACTCAATGGCCTCACTTTCAGACAGGCTCTCCTTCTCCGCGATGAAGTCAAACAGCTCACCACCACTGATCCTGAGGGAGAGAGGGCGGCCAGAGGGACAAGGAGATGGTGCAGATGGTGAATGGTAGAGGAGAGACAGAAGGACAGCAAGCAGTGTATTATCCTCAACCCTTATTTCAGGTCACATTATGACCGGAACTCTTAGCGTGTTTCATGTCACATTATGACCGGAACTCTTAGCGAGCTTTAAAATGACCAAGAAACTCTTAAACTCTTAAACAAATAGCTGATACAAGGAAACGTGCGATGAGTAGAAAGAAAAATTAAAGGTAAACATGTCAACATTGTTTCCCAATCTTCGGTCACTGGCAACTTGGAGCATATTCCTAAGTGACGCATTGTATTTCTACACTGGGGCGCCCACATTTAAGCTAAGATGCAAGAATTCCTGTTCTGACAATTGCCTTCATTGTCAAATGCTACATCTGTGGCGTTCTCTGGTAACAATTTCCAGTTAACGCTACACTTGACTTCCCAGCAAATAACCGCTGATGGAAATGTTCCCTAACGCGACCCACTCCCTGCAGAGTCGCAAGCCTGCTGGGCCCACTGCCACCTGGGCCCTTGATCATTGATAATTAATACAATGTTCCTGTTCAGAAAGCGTTTTTTAAACAGCACAGCTCATAGCGTGGTGCTCTGCTGGAAATATGGAAGCTCCTGTTGCCGCCTCAGGCCCTCTGCTTCCAGGACAAGTTCTGGCTTGCCCCGGCCCTTATGGGGCAGAAGAAAAAGGAGCATGAACTCAACCTCACAAAGACGAAGGAACAAAGCAGCCTGGCAACACATGCTTTTCATTGTATCTCCAGCTGCACTACTCCTCCATAAAAACATTTTCAGCTTTCTCCCCCTCGGAAGATTTGTTTTTCCTTTCTCTCCATACACAAGCCGTTAAACATCCACTGTCTTTGCCTCTCTTTCCCCGGTTCATGTAGCATGTTTGTTACCAACTAAACAAAACAACTAGATTCAACTAAATGTCCTCTTTAAGAAAATTGGAATTAAACACTAAGAGCATAACTTTATACTTGAAATATGTCATACTGTGAAATATTTTCATGCATTCAACTCATTGATTGAATTAATTGCATTAATTGGAATTAATAATTCCAAATTATCCTTGCTGTTCAATTTAGCGTTTAAATGTAATCTGATTATGCCCTTCTTTACTGCACAGGTTACATAATTTCGCCTCCCCCTTTCACCCAGTTTTTTCAGTCTCCTTTATCTCTCTTTCCATCCCCATTACCCTCAACCCCCCCCCCCTTCCCATATTTCTCATCTTCTCTCCATCCCGACCCCCAGTCCATCATCTTTTACTGTATTGGTTTAGCCGATACCCTTACCCAAAATAAGCTTAAATATCTTACATATCCCAGTGAATTAACTAAATAAACTTAGGTCAAATTCAAAGCCCCACATGCCCAGATCTCTGAACATAATGTCACACTGAGAATTCTGGCAGCGAGCCAGTTCCTCACTCACAGCTCCACAATGAGCACCACCTCGGCTCTGCTCTCAAACACGTCTCGCAGGGCCATGATGTTGCAGTGCTGTAGGGCCTGCAGGGTCTCCACCTCCTTCACCACGCTCTTCCTCTCCACCCCCAGCCGACTGCTTGCACTCTTCCTCAGCTTCAGGAACTTCCCCGCCCAGCGTACCCCGGTGACCCGGTCCCGCACCTCCCGGACCAGCCCAAAGTGCCCACTGGAGTAGACATAAAGGGGGGGGGGAATAATATTCTGAAATAATCCTCCGGGTGACATTACGCATCCTGAAAATGCAGACCAACTTCTTTAGGAAAGAAACGATATATGTGGCGGGTGCCTACTGCAGATTCCGGAAATGTAGTTCAAATTTCCCCCTGTGGAAAGGCACTGTTTATTCCGCTAACTTTCAACAACTCGTTATTAGAAGTTGAAATGTACTTCAGGCTGTTGCACTTGTCAGCAAGGTCCTCTACTTTATTTGATTGATGTAAATCAGGCTGTTATAGGATTGGACACCAGAATATGTTAGCTGAACAATTGCTAACCAAGTCACCCTGTATCTTGGTCTCCACTTAGCCTTAATCAGAGGGACTTTTTGGCCGAGATCTTTGTAACCCCTCCTCACCTGCCCAGCAACTCTCCAATCTCGTAGATGTCTTCCACATTCTCCAGTTTGAAGAGAGCCATCCCGTTCTCCCTCGCTCTCTGTCGCTCACTGTCGCTGGTCTCTTCCTTTGTCCCACCGCATGCGACAACTGCTAGTGCATACTGCTCTGACCTGCTGAGAGTGGATCAGGGGGGACCGCACAGTGAGGCCAGGGGAACCAGGTCATGCGTGCGCAGGGACACAGGCATGACTGAGAACGGGAGGTAGTGGCTGGGAGGAAATAAGAGCCATAATGGGAACAAAAGCGGCTATTCAGGCAGTGAAACTGGCTCTCTCACGGGCTTCTGTAATGTCAAATGACACCTACGTGCTACTTTAGCTTTGGCTATGATGCAATATGATCCGGCCAATCACATGCACGTCTTTTCAGCATTGTTCTTTGGGGCTATCTTGGTCTTGGTGATTCTTCGTAAATGGTGGCAAGGGCAAGAGAGAGAATACCCTTTTCCAGAACTGAGGGACCCCACATAGCAGAGACACTGATAAAGCTACATCACTGCGGAGTGGTTGTGAGAAGAGGAAAAACCACAGGGAGAAACAGGAAGCTGAAGAGAATTACTGGGGAAAGAGAAACAGAGAGTGGGTCAGTGTCAACAGGAGTGAATGATTTCAGATAGAATTGTAGAGAGTGGGTCGGACTAAACAGGAGTGAATGATTTCAGATAGAATTGTAGAGAGTGGGTCGGACTAAACAGGAGTGAATGATTTCAGATAGAATTGTAGAGAGAGGGTAGGAGTAAACAGGAGTGAAGGATTTCAGATAGAATTGTAGAAAGGGTGTAATAGAAAAGAAGAGAAATTGATTTGACATCTGCTGATGTAGCGTATGAAGCAAGCATGAGATATGAGAACGGGGGAGAGCAAGGGAAGCCATTCATTTATGGTACAAAGATAAACAGTAAAGAATCCTTTTTGGTTGGACGGGGGATCCAGGTGGCCGATACAGGGAAGTTGTCACAGTGGATTCACATGTATCAGATCCATGGGGTGGTATATTTTGGGTTTGGTTGTTACAGCGTAGATTGCACAAAAGTCCCCAAAATATGCAACATTCTTCAAAACACCCCCACCCCCCCTCCTCCTGCCTTGCATTGGCAGGATGCCTGCTGGACTGTGTCTGTAAACAACAGGGTGGATCTAGAAACAACCCTCCCAAACCTCGACTTTCACCACATTCTCTCTAAGTCCAGAACGACAATACAAAACCAAAACAAACACAGCTCAGCCTAGGATATAGTCTGAGGGCTTTAGAACGCGCAAATTTACTGAATAAACTCCACCCCAGAGCACAGACAATGGGACAACGTTAATGTAACAATGGTTGTGCAGTGTTCATCAGCGACAGCTTGTCGGGCAGAAAAAGCCCTGGGCACTCTTGTATGTCCTTTGGTCTCTGTCTGAATTAAGACTCTAATTTCTCATTTCTATGTCTATCCGATGTTGGGCGTTCTCACGGGAAAATGTCAATATCGGGCAAAGAGGCAAAACTGAAAACATACCGGCCACCCACTCCATCAGACTTTGCGATACTGTTTATAAATAATCATAACGCCGTTTTATAGATACTATGTGTCTTTCAAGATAGTACGACATCCGAGCGAGAGAGAGAAGTTTAAAACCGAAAAGCGAAAGATCTAATTTTCTTCTTTATTGCCTTGTATACAAATAGCTGAATGGCAGTTTATGTTATATTCCAGCCGTATTCCAACAACTTTTACGTGAGCATATATGCAAATATATGTAAATCAACACGTTTACGAATAAACGTTGCAACTAAACAAGTTTTATACAAATACATTAAGCTACAATGGCATAGAATCGTTAAAAAACTAGCTAATATCCTAAAACATCAACTTACTATAAATATAATTAAATGCTAACAATTTACATTACGAATGCATTGACTGATCCATAAATAACTCACATTCTTCATGAACTCGCCAACACACAGTGCTCTGATAATATGACAAACACGAAGTACCACAGAAAGTTTGTCTCGCTCCTTTGAGATTCTTGCTCCTGGAATGCGTCGTCACAATTGGTGACCGCCTACTGTAGTTCAACACCGTTCATTTCGCGAGGCATTGTCGACAGCCCCAAAGAATTCAGAGCAGGTAGTGACTATATTACAGAGGCCACACAATTTACTGTGTATGTAATACAATGTAATGCAATCATTATGATACGGCTCGTAGTATCGGGTAGAGGCAGCTCGCGGATGGCGAAATACGTACAAGGCTTTAAATTATTTTTTCCTATTCAACGAAGAGACGTCGTTTATATGTGCCAACATGGAATTTAATAAACTTCTGAAATTCTGTCTGTCCTGAGACAGTTCCGAGTAACAAATACAAAAATAATTATCTTACCAGGGATTCATACAATTACAACCACCCCATACTGTCTAATCTGTGTGACCCGTCGAAGCGCACATATAAAGACTCAAGATAACAGTATTTTATATAAAACTGCCTCAATGCTCACGGGGCAGTTACACTTTCTGAGTTGTTAATGCTTTGAACCAGGAAGAATAATATCACGTCACAGGCATCTGGTAAAAATGTTTAGAAGGGTACACGTGAACATATTGTATAATTATAAATTGAAATGACGGGCTGGGACACCGGAGATTGGATAATTCATTACGCTCGTTAAACAGTGTCATGATGTATACGTTTTAAAGAATGGTTAAGGAATTCTAAAATACTGAAATAATGTGTTTATACAGACTAAATCAAACTGTCAACGGTTAGGGTTGACATAATAAACACAGCATAATTAGTTATTTTAATTACAAAAATTAAATAATGCTGACCATGATTTAAAAGTCTACTCACCCTATAGTCCACACGCAGCGGCTCCGCTTGACGACTGTCGGCTCAAGTAATGAAAATCTGTTCTAAATGAAGAACTTTCTGATCGAGAAGCAGTGATGTAATTATAAAACCAAAGTATACATTCCATACGAACGTGCACATACAAAATGCATAAACTCGCTTTCGGGGTTTTCCTTTGGAGTATTTTCTGATTCGAAGCTGAAGTTGTACGAGTTATTCAACCGCTCCCTCAATTTTTTGAGAGCGCAGTTTACGATTGTCCCGGAGGGGGTGGGGGGACAAATTCCAGGGAAAAAATGTTACACGCCCGTTCCTCAAATTGTCAAGTCTCTCGGCAAAGAGGCACCCCGATTCGGTAACATCAAACTCAATTAATCAGAAGCAGAGTTTCGAAAAAAAATTTCAACAAAATAAGTTTCTCGACAATAGTGAGATGACACATTTTACTTAGACCGATCCCGAAATGGATGTGCGATTTTGGGTATACGGTTCTGTGTCTTAGGTCATCTCATGCAGCACATAATCTTTCACATCCAATTTTTACATATGCTAATTATAATGTTAAGACTACGCCAGTAAAGAGTTTACGTTTCGGGAACCCTTGAAAGCGTAATATTGTCATTACCGAACCCCTACAAAGGAACCAATTCCTCTGCGAAGTCCTGCGGAGTCTATGCGTGTCAATTGGATTGCTCCAATATAAGCACACCGAACCTCTCTCGCTTTGAGTTAAATTGTTGCATTTGGCCAAATAAGGGCACAAAGACAAAATATGCGGCCATTTCTTTTCTAAAAGCACTGCATACTAACAAATAAAAACAATCAAATAATCAGACGAATAAACACACATGTTCTCACAGAAACAAGGGCACAAAAATGCAAACAGTATTCCCTAGGGAATCTTAAACTCATACACACACTGCTACTCATGAGTTTGTAGTAGGTAGCTACATGAGCACGTCCCAGAACGTTATACTAACTTATAACGAATGTATGTTGGTCCCGTACTGTACCTCACATTTGTTCTGGCGCTTGATTCGTTAAATTCAGGAACTCCCCTATTAGGCCACATGATTGCCAGGGTTTTCGCAGCATGTTTTGACTTGTCACCGTATGACTAGAAAATACACGTTTCAAGTAATATATCCCCATAAAACCCGCTGCTAAGGATAATTAAGATAGGATGATCACAAATATAGAAAAGACTGAGTTGTATTATGATTTACACGCCATACTCATTGCCTTAGTAGTGGGCCACTAGTCCACAAATTAATATCCACTCATCCGAGAAACTTGCATTATATCGTAGGTTACTGCCACAGCTACTTGCCTGCCGCATCTAACTTGATTCCGTCGTTTGACAGTATGTCGTAGTAGCTATCTAGCTAGCAACAATAGATAGTGTATGCACTGATTAGTGTATTAACCTATGTTAGTTAGCATATCATTGATATTTGGAGACTGAACCCAGGATTATAAACGTTCGCTGTTTTCCTTTTGACGGGCCTGAATTGAGTGGCGTGAATACATCACTATAGCGCTATAAAGATTACTAAAATAATTCGTGCGATACAACTTTTAAAATGTAGTTAAAATGCTCATCACGCAACGGGGGTTCCTTTAAGACACAGGTGACCAACGCAGTATTCTGCTGTGCCGCAGCATCGCAGTCGTTACTCTCTAAGCATTAATCACACATTGACCGTAACCGTGGTTCAGTGAATGCATCCTCAGTAATGCATTTTCTATTCATTGGAAACGATCTTTATACCGGGTATCGTGCAGACAACCTCAATCGCAACAAATAACATTCTTCCTTGACATAAACGAAGTCTCAGTCGATTTAGTATCTGTTGACGGGGGGGGGGGGGGGGGGGGGGGGGGGGGGGGGGGGGGGGGGGGGGGGGGGGGGGGGGGGGGGGGGGGGGG
>JAOYSI010007930.1:0-11825 GCA_025775065.1 Hiodon alosoides | reverse complement strand
ATACTTTTGTCCATGTTGTGCGTGCGCGCGCACACACACACACACACACACACACACACACACACACACACACACACGATTTTGTGTAGCACTGACAAACAACCATCACATGTTTGTTACCTGTAATATCCAGTGGCAGAGAGACTGATTTTCTTAAAGAAAGCAGCATTAACCTAAGTGAAAAGCACGGGGGAAAAAAAAATCAAAATATTCATTACAATAATATACAAAGTCCTTAAATAATGTCAATTCATTTTCCCTAAAAGCGTTACTGTCCAGCGATGGTGATGTTATACACTGCTTGTGTGTTCAGATGGCTTGGTTGCTATACCCAGCTCTGCCATGTGCCTTTTGGATTCTCTCTGATAACGGGTTCCAGTCGCTGAAGCAGGATCTGACAGGCGTCCTGAAAGGCAACAAAACAAACAACAGCCACGATTATTAGGATAGCCCTGAGGAAACGACACATGCACTCTTGACATTACAGATGCACAGACTAGAGAGCCTGCCCCGGGGAAGAACCTGTACCCCACCTTGACCGCCATCCCGTTGGCATCCGTGCCAAAGGAAGCTGCTGACGGACAGGTGTTGGGCACCGTGTTGGTGCTGGTCTCCGAGATGTGGACCAAAGAAGTTGGAATTCGCAGCTCACGGCTTGCCACCTGGTATAAGGCAAAATGAGAATATCGTACCGAAAATGTGTGTGAACTCAAATAAACGAAATGAATGGATTATAATCTGTGAATTAACCATGGTAGTACCTGCTGCATCTTGGTGTGGATTCCCTGGCCCATTTCCGCTCCTCCGTGACTCACCAACACTGACCCATCCTTATAGATGTGGACCAGAGCCGCAGCCTTTGAACCCAACGAACAAATAACAAACAGTATATATACATATACATACATATACACACACACACACACACACACACACACACACACACACACACACACACACACACACACACAATATATGAAAAGCATTCCCATAAATCTCCACTCTAAATAACTCTACCCTAAGCTAACATAATTATCCGACCCTGGTAGCAAACTGTACCCAATTACAAGTAGTATGGAGTACATCACCTGATTGAGGAAGCCATCCGAAAAAGCGATGCCGTATTTGATGGGAATGACGGCAATACCCCTCTTCTTCCAGCGGTTGCACTGATTGAACCCGGCGATAGCCAGGAGGCGGCTGTGGTAGGCAGACTTCTGCATGCACTCATCCCAACATCGCAGCAGGTTCTGGGGGTCAAACTCCTGCTTGTAATGACTGAGCGACACCCCCCTGTACATGTTCATCTCACGGATCTGTACGGGACACAAAGCAATTCTTCTCAAGTGCTCCGCCAGGCTAAACAGACGTGCCAAGCAGAATCGTTAAACGAAGAACAGTATATCTGAACTATTTTATATAATCAGCATACCACAAACTCTACAATATTTTAAGAGTTCGAAGGTTGATGGAGTCATTTAACATATTCATCAATTGAGCACTTATTTTTCCATTTAGAATGTGGATGAACAGTATACCTCCATTGACGACATATATTGTTCTCCCATTAATATATGACACATAAGCTATAACATCTTTGCAGATTTTGCAGAGGTTTTAAACTTTTACTCCCCGATTTACTGCACGTATGGTACACACTATTCCCGACAAAGGAAACAGCGATGCATCAAAAGTCACAAACCATCGGGTGTATAGATACAGATTTAATGATACGTTTTCTCTTCTGACTAATCTAGCAACAGCTTAATAAGCTGACATGTCTCACTGTAGTTACACATGCCAGCCAACATCGGCAGCCTGTGTCTGTCTATTCTTGTTACTTAAATGTTTCCCCCCCACGTAAACCTAATTTTAAATCTGAAATTCTGGATTATTATTAACTTCATTCAACAGAGGGGATATCAGAGAATGATGAAGTCCATCACATTTTTACACATACGGTTGATTCATTGTAAGGGCTCAGACTTCCTCTGTTCCCTCGGTGTTCTGAACATTACCCAGCGGTGCCAGGCAGTCCACTCACCACCTCAGCAGAGCGGCCCAGCTTCATAGCCACGTCATTAATGATGCTCTCCGTGACCAGCATGCTCTGGGGTACACCGAAGCCCCTGAAGGCGGTATTGGACGGCAGGTTGGTCTTGCAGGCCACAGCCCGGCCACGCAAGTTGGGCACGTCGTAAGAGTTGTCCATGTGCAGGAGAATCTTATCAATGACCTGGAGGGGTAACGAAAAGAACCATGGAAGCTTTGCCGGGCCGGAAACCTGATAAGCAATTATAAAGTACAATAAGTGCTAGGGCAGTGTTTAGGGAGCGGAAACTCACCAGGACCGACTCGTCCCCCGTGTTACCAGCATTAGCGTAATACTGAACATCTGCAGCAATGATCCTTCCGTCATTCATAAAGCCCACCTGGAGACACACATATGCTGCTAGGGGCGCTTACGTCCTCGAACAAAGCGAGAAAACCTTCTGAGAAAGTTGACCCAACGGGTAAAGTGATGCATTTGCATCACAAACTTGAAGAGCTACAGAGGCACACCTTGTACTTGCCCAGGACGGGGTGGCGACCGCCCGTGATCAACATGTCATCTCCCCTCTCCAGCACACAGCGCACCGCCTGTCCTGTCCTGCGAGTACGTTAATGTTCTTTTGTACGTTAATGTACTTTTCATGCAAAAAACTTTAATCACATCATTTAAATGGTAGAGCGGTCTCCGTTCACATACTAAGTGTATGGTAGTGTATTATTTAAAAACCTAAAGCATCTTTAATTGTCACAGAGCGGTCTCCGTTCACATACTAAGTGTATGGTAGTGTATTATTTAAAAACCTAAAGCATCTTTAATTGTCACAGAGTGGCCAGTGGTTTGCCTGCACGTTCCACTCACTTCCATGCTGCCACAGCAGTGATGCTGGTGATGATTGAAGTCTTTGTAACTTTGCCCCCAAAAGCTCCACCAATCCGTTTCACGTGACATGAAACCCGGTTGGACGGGATGCCTAGCGTTTCTGCAACGGCTTCCTTTAGCAAGAAACAGACCAGTAAAAAAGCAGCTTAGTTTCCAGAAGGCATTGTTCACGTAGGTGACCGGACAAATGATGGAAAACATTACAATGGCGCAAAAATAGAAAGATTATGAGAGATGCCTTTAGTTTTATTTAAGCAACAGTACCTGTGCCATTGTTGGGTGCTGGCAGGACAGATACACTTTAATCTCCTTCTCCTCTCCAAATGGAACAACAAGCACAGTCTGTGTTTCCATGTAGAAATGTTCCTGTCCCCCAATCCGGATCTCTCCTGAGGATGAAAGAAAAAAGCAGTGCAATAAACTGAGTAAATAGTGTTTAATTCTGTAGAGTCTCAGATTTGCCAAAATTGTAAACATGGTATTATCAACATCACTGACACTGGGGATGTTATAGGATTAGTTAGTTTTTGCATTGACATTTTTTTCACAGACCTTCAAACACTTGATCGGCCCTTCCAAAGGCTTCAGTCACATTGCCCCTCTCAATCATCCTTCGAGGCTCAAGGAAGGAGTTCTTCTCAACAGCTTGCTACAACCCAGAGAACGGTCACATTCAAGAATCTATTGAGACATCAATTTCATTTAGAGCCAAGAACCCTTCATTAACTCTAACCCTGACCTCCACAGTGAACACGCAGTCCGGAATGTCTTCATATTTCACCCTTACTGCGGCAGCCCCTAGCTTGGCGTGCTCCTTAGTGTCTCCGATAACTGCACCCACCATCTGACCCACACAGGTCACCTGTAGAGCAGAGAGGCAGGAGACATCAGCTCCTTAATAGCACAAATGCTCACTCAGACCACTCTGCATCACTGTACAAATGGTATAGCCCTGGGATGAGTAGAGCGGGTCTACTCAAGCCAGAGAGCATCGCAGTGCTAATGGTATAGCCCTGGGATGAGTAGAGCAGGTGGTCACGCTCAAACATATGTCTGAAGGTACTAAACATATCACTTGGCTCTACATCATTCTCGACAACTCTAGCAGCTTCGTGGAGGATTTATCTTCTCATTCTAATCCCTTGGAAAAAGATCACAAGAAAAAAATGTCATGCACAATATTGGTGCTAAAACCTGCTTTTGTCATTGTATTAGTGTGAAAATATGGAAAGCTGCCAGAAGGTCAAGGGAAAATGTAAAATATCTGGGCAGAAAAGGCACTTAGGAGTCTCAGGCTATACCTCGTTATCGGCAAGAAGCTCCTCATCCGTGCCGGCAAAATTACGGAATTTCTTGCCCGGAATATCTTTGGCAGTGATGACATCCACCACTCCTGGAAGTTTCAGAGCTTCGCTGACGTCTATGTCGCTGTCAGAGGTCGAAAAACACAAAGGTCAGTTGACACACATGTCCACTCCTTCTCCGGTTTTAGGCAGACCACTTACGCCAGGCAGTTATCTGGTAACAGACAGTGTTGCACTTATGAATGCAACAATGTACTTTAAGACATATTCAGGTTGGACAAAAGAAGACCTTTATCGATGTACTAATGGCCCTAATTTCAAGCATCGGTACTAAAGAATAGAGGGCCCTCAGCCATGTGTAAATGGATTATCTTTGAGGAATGCAGCGTGAATCTGCGACAATTCCAATCTGGTGAGGCAGATACTAAAGGAATAAACCAAACACAAAAAAACTATAATAGTAAACCCTAAAAAAGTGGGACAAAGATTGGCATTAACAATAATGATTCATATTATTCCTATAAACATGATGAGTGCCTGATGGTGCCTTTCTTTGTTTAGCAGTACTAAGAACCAAGCAAGAACCATACACAATTCCAAGATCACTAAAGATATTCTAGGCTTGTGACCATCTGAATGCTGTGTGATCACTTGAATGACACATGGAGAGAGGCTGAGCCCCTCCTCTCCGGTACTCCACATATACACGATTACATATCCTGTATGCACTGAGCTGCTAGATTCCAGGAAGATCTCCTGGTGTGCATCGTAATAAAACCTTTACAGTTGCATTGCAGTCTTTAATCTTCTTTTCACCGAGAAGAATTAATAAGACACGAGGTCCAAAACCTGTTCTGTTACAAGTCAAAGTTTATGTCGTTGATTAACGACTCTACAAAAAACATACAGTGGCAGCTTTCTAAACAACTACCTTCCCTCCAATACCTCGTAAAAACTGATCCGAGGCTTACCAGCTCACTGCCTGAGCCCTGACCGGCGATCATTACGTGCTAAAAAGTCGATGTTGTCCTATACTGACATGATCTTTGCGTGTGCCCTTGTGCTGGTCACCATAACAAGAAACAGCTCCCCCTGTGTCTTTGGAATGTCATCACAGTACACTGCTTCCCCTGTGGCTTGGCTGATGGCCGAACGGTGCATTAGCGGGCGGCCCACGGGGTCCTGGTCTGGTTGGCCTTGGGCCACCGCCTGAAATATGCAGAACACTAGTCACAAGCTGGACCAGCTGATCCGTATCGACCAAAACCACTTATCTCAGATTAATTGCACAAAGTTTTTCTAAGGTTATAGTGAAGATCATATTTAAGTCTTTCAAGGACCTGGAATTCCTGGAGACTGGGCTGCAGTTGTCTAGGGAGGAGCCGCGTGGCACTGATTATCTCTCCAGGCTGTTCCTCCAGGATTATACGCTATAACAGGGTATACATAGGATATGCAATTATCATCATCATCATCTCCCCCCCCGCCCTTTGTTAATGCAACCGATTCATTTCTCATTAATTATAATGTGATACGCAATAGTCCTAGCCATATTTACTTTTACAATCAATTTGATAACAGAATCTTATTAAACTATCGTCTTAGTTGACAACTCGTAAAAACAGCAATTCACTTTAGTCCTAATGACAACCAACCCAGAGCTTCTTCCGATCATATTCAATCCACAACTTTAAGTTAACTTCAGGTTAAATCGCCTCGATACAGACCCAGCGTACCATCTCATTGAGCTTCTGTAGCATCTCTACGTTAAACTTGAAGAGAAAGCTGAGGGTCAGGGACCTCCGGAACTCAACCTTCCCTCCCGGGGCCGAGGGAGGAAGGATAATCTCGTCCAGAAGGAGTCCGTAGGCCTTACTAAGTGTCTCCTCGTTCCAGGGCCTTTACACAGAAAGCGCCTCAAATTATTATCGTCTGAAGCAAAATTTTAGGCTCTACTACACCATTTACGGAAAACTGAACTTCTAGTCTAGTACCAGTTCATGAAAAACCACAAATCAGACAGTTTAGGCACAGCAGATGACGGCATTCTCTCCTCCCCAAAAGCTGTATCGTTATCATGCAGTGTTCAGTGTTATTTTTACCTTCCAATCACCGCCTGGCAGGTTTTGGTAGCACTCACGGTGCAGGGGCCAACGCCGCCATAGAAAATGCTGAGGTCTTCAACCAGGCCGGTACCTTCAGCAAACTTTGCCCGCATCCCTGAAATCACTGTGGCCAAGGAATTCTCCTTACGCGGGGCCTGTCGGTACGCTCGCACAAACTCACCCTGAAAAGCCGGATGTAATTAGCAAGGGTCTGGAAATACATGCGGCAGATTATCAGTTCCTTACACTATTATGTCAACATTGCAATTTCAGTTTGTATTTTATCCTAATTAAAAAAAAAAAAAAAAGGAAATATTTAATAGCAATTTTACATTATATTTCTTTATTTTTAAGACTTCCTTTGGGATAAGTTTTATTCAACAACGCAGTGGACTCAGTTCTGGATCCAGTATCTCCATTCGTATTTAAGAATGCAATGCATATAACCACCTTTTCAGTGACTGAACCATTTGACAACTCCAATACAGATTACTTCAATGCAATCTAGACCCCTGCCTTGCTTCCAAAACAACATCTCAACATATCCATACAACGACAAATGAAGCAGACTGCGGAGACACGCCCTAAAGCCCTGGGGACACGCCCAAGGTTGAGTTCCGATTTTGTTCTTTTTGTCTTGGTTAAAAATTCCTAATAAACGGCATAAAGTCTCCCCCAGTGTCCCGGTCTCTATCCGCTTCCGGACCGGGAACGTCCCAGCGTGCCACACAGATGTATTTCTACTTCCAAGTATCTTTTAAAGGCACTTCACAACATGGCCAGTCTACTTGTATTTGAACCACTGACATCAGAAATTTAAGAAACTTCTAATGAGCGAGAAAACAGGGCAGCTTGAAACTAATTAAAATCCTAACATCACAAGACGTGATGGCGTCTTACCCTTTTGGAAACAGGGATAAAAACGGACAAGACAATATCCTCCTCCTTCAGTGCGGTTTTTCCAAAACCCACAAAGAAATTTTCATCCAAAGGCACCTGCCTTCTACCCCCTGCTGGATAGATACATAGTACATTATAACACCACCTTCCAGGCCCAAAGCAAATGCTACCAATGTTAATCAATTAACTTTTGCAGCATTTTATTCTCTTTTAATTTCGTGAGATTTCTTAAAGAATGGTACACCCTTTGAATATCATAGCACCCTTTTCTTCAAGAAGCATTTGCTTATTCTAGTTTACTTTGTAAGCACACACACTTCTCCAGATTCCCAAGTACAAAGCATAAGTTAGTGAGTAGGTCATCTGTAGCTGCATCTGTAGGAATCCTATCTGATCAAATTTGGGGAAGGCAGATAATCTTAACTTTACCTCAAATACTCTCTGCTGGGACATGAAACATTTCCCACTTTTGGAAATTTCATACAAAATTATAAATACACAATTTGCATTTCATACAATTACAGTTACAAGTAATAAGATATATTTGTATCTTTATATGTGATACCTATTCCAGTTTGTAGTCGTGGGATTAGAGAGAAAAAAACAAAAATTACAATTACAATTAAAATATATGCAATCATATATATTTCAAATTCAACAGAAAACATTTAACTCATTTGTAAATGATAACGATCACAGTTACTCACCCTTTGAAATAACATTTAGGGTACATTTCCCAGCAGCAAGAACAGGGTTCACGTCTGAGTTTGGATAGGCACTTACAATATTACCACCTAAGGACTAATACACAAACGCATGACACACCACACACAACATGTTTAAACAAGAGAGTCAGGGTGCATTAAAACAGCGGGGAGAATTTGATCCATGTTGCAGATAATTAGCTCTAGAACAGGGGTCGCAAACTCAAATGCCTTCAGGGGCGAAGCGGGCCGGGTGCAACAAAAATCAACTGCCAAAAATGCAATCAAACTTTTCTTTCTTTTCTTTTTTTGTTGCAAGCCCAGTGTTGCCAGATCTTTAGATTTCTCAGGAGAAGCCGGAAATCCGGATTTTTAAGCGAAATCTTGCAATTTTGCAATGTTGGCAACGGATAACATTTTATTATTTTTTTAAACAGTATGCGGGCCAAACTAAATACATCTGCGGGCCGCCAGTTTGCGACCTCTGCTCTATAAAGCGCGTGTGTTGGCGACGACTCACGGCAACGTTGCGGATCTGCTGTCCTCCTAGCACTCCCAGCTGCTTGACCAGAGTCTGGAATATTTCCGTCTGATCCCGTGGGAGCTCGAGAACCAGCTTCTCTAGCTGGGCCTTCACTGCAGAGAGGCTGTGGCCCGCTCCTATACATACACCTGCACAGGAGGACCACCTACTTTGCATTGCATACGTACACAGCTACTCCTAAACAGGTCCTGTTGGTTCGAATAGCTCTGAATGCATCGAGAGTCTCAATTCTCTTCAGGATATTAATACGACTTCTCTCACACTTGAACGGTGGCTCGTGATTAATCGCTACGGAGAGCATTTGGACTTACCCTGTGGAGTCTGGGTCACATCGTAGAGCTCTGCAACTCTAGTGGGTGATATTATCACAGGATGCAGAATGCCTTTAAACTTCATATCTGGACCTTATTCAAAACATATAGGCATAGCATTTGACAAATTATTAAACTCCAACTGCAAAAACAGACTATGCACTTTAACATACATAAGGAAACAGAATTCTCCGTTCTCCACATAAGTCTTGAAAAGTTGCCTTAAAATGTATGCATAAATAAACAGCTTTGCCTGTATTCTTTAACACTAACACTTAAACAGTAAAAACACTTCAAAATTATACTCATTGTAAATAGAGAAAAAAATAAACAAAATAGTTTGGTGGTGAGCAGTTTCGGCGAAGAACATCTGCATTGGCGCTTACCGATGTTGGTGTTTCCCATGACGAGGGGCGCTTTAGGATGACTTGCCTTCAGCTGGACCAGCTCTTCAAGGCCAACAGGAGAAATCCATACGATCCTCTCACCACGGAATGTCTGTGTGCGCGCCGTCTGTCTCTCTGCCGCAAGCTAGGTGGAAGCAACAGGCAGCGCCGTAGTAAAGAAAACTGACTCGCGACCGGGAGGTTGCCGGTTCAGATCTCAGAAAGAGTAACGGCTATTGTACCCGTGAGAAGGGTGGGTACGATTAGAATATCAGGGGGGACATACAAGACGAGGGGTGGTCACGTACTGACAGGTGGGATTTCAGTCAATTTTAAGTTTTTGCAGTTTCAAGGGCATTCCACCCACCATCAATACTCTATTTTTCGTCCTGCAGATATATACTGCTATATATGTAAGTTTTGACAGGATAACAACTTGTAACCAATCCTTACCATAAGTTCAGGGGGGAAGATCAGCTCTTGAGTGGGGTCCAAAGGAAGGAGGTCTTCCTTGCTGAAAAGCTCAAGAACACCCTGAGAGGGATATATAGGGGGATAGAATTAAAACAGAAGCAATTATTTTCCTCCCCTATGTGGGCTGCTACACATTGCTCTCCCAGTCAAAAGTTTGCGCCCTTGAGAAAAATCTTGAGACTAAATCAAAAAATAGAACAGAATTGAATCCCCTTTCAGCAAGTACGCAGGTCAAAATAGTACTTTAAAAAGTTTTTTTTTTACTTACATTTTCCACACCGTCATCAGACTTCTCTCCATTCATACAACACTCCTCTGTACCATTGGTTTGGCAACAGTTAGATGACTGAAGATAAATAAATGGACAGAGAATCAATTATTTAACACCTGCTGTTCAGAGATACATTTATTTAATAAAGTGACAAAGTTCCAGTTCAAGATTTGGGTCAGAGGTACCCAACTCTAAGAACACAGCATTTCCTAGAACCTCAAAAAGTATCACACATTAGTCACGCTAAATATACCGCGACCAGAACAAATTATTGGAAGTAGAGTTATAAAATCTCTTTAACGTGATTAAACCACATGTCAGAATGTTACATTTTGGCCTGACAATAATTCTTTTATATAATTTAGCATCATGGCAAACAGTCATATTTCCAGATAATCAGCTCATAGAAAGCGTGCAAAGTTTTGCTCAAGAATCCTGTTTCAACACAAACACAGTGGAACTCACATTTAACTATAAACTGGCCAGACTGCTTACATTGGTCCTCTACAAACATGAATATTCATTACTTTTGCTACCCAACTCTTCTAGAACTAAAGTACGATCGCACCATTTACGTATAGTTATAAATGTTTCCTCCGACTGTCTGTTTGTTATCCATTTTCACGCCACAATACCCAGCCGCAAGCTTATTTCACTATGTAATGTAAGTAAGCACAGCAACCAACCGCCATCAGTGTTATTTTGCATTCCACTAGCAGACGTGAAAATTGACCATGAAATAACAGTGATATACAGGCAGGTCATGCTCTACCCTGGCGAAAAACATGCCCGACCCACAACCAGGGAAAAAAAAATCATAGCCAATAAATAAAACTAACTAGTACAGTAAAAGGTGGTTAAACAATGTGCTCAAGATTATTCTTACCCCACAAAATGTCTTACAGCCATCAATAATTGGACGATACCCTGTACATCGACACAAATTACCTGCAAATAAATGATTAAAAATTCAGTAAAAAATGATCTCAGTAAAACGAGATTAAATGTTTTAGAATGATGTGGAAAATGTAGGGAAAGGTTAAAGGGATGGTAGTCATCAGGATACCCCCTAGTGCTTGAGTGATCTCCTCCAGGGTGGGGTGGGGCTGGTTCCTCAGCAGAGTATACATGGACATCACCATCCCCGGAGTGCAGAACCCGCACTGAGACCCATGGGCCCTTGCGATGCGCTCCTGACAAGAAAAGGGTTAAACGGAGGGCGAAACCTCTTTAACCCCCATGGGGGCCCCTGTGCTTGGATACCACACAACCCTCACAATTCTTAATTCCAAAACGGGTATATAATCACTTTAGTTCTAGTTTGTCTGGCTGCTCTCATCTTCAAGCCTGGACCCACAGAACTCTACCTGGACCGGGTGGATTCTGGTCTTGGTGCCGCCGATGCCCTCCACTGTGGTCACCGCGGCCAAATGAAGCTGGCACACCGGCAGAAGGCAGGCATTGGCAGAGAAGTGGCTATGAAGTGAAAGAAAACTGTGCACCAGTTTCATTGAGCAATACAGCGATGTGCTACATCACTGTACTAGAGCCACTTGATTTAGAAATCTACTCAAAACTATAAACCCAATAACACATTTCAATTTTATGATAATGATAAATTGCACTTTAACCTTACTCATGAAAGGCAATCATTTACCATTTGATTTACCAATACTATAATTCATCACAGACATTTTGATGAACAATTCACATTGTTATGTGTAAATATGTTCCCATGTCATGTAATTATAACAAAAATCCCAATTCAGTCCTGTAGAAAGAATACCCACACATACATACATTATATATATATATATTATATATATATATATATATATATATATATAAACATACACACACACACACACACACACACACACACACACACACACAC
>JAOYSI010007929.1:0-11826 GCA_025775065.1 Hiodon alosoides | reverse complement strand
GCACACACGTGCGCACAGACACAGACACAGACACAGACACAGACACAGACACAGACACAGACACAGACACAGACACACAAACCTATTTTAAACCATCATGACTGTCAGCAGGTCAATAAAAAAAAAATTCCTGCTACAGCCTTGGCAGGTTACGATAACATAAATAGAAAGACCATCAGCTGATGGATAAGTTGATTAAAGTTGCGCAGTAAGGTCGTGTATTGTAAAGGGACACCTCTCTTTATGAACAGCGTCATCTTGTCTTGGGACATTCAGACTTTGTTTTTACGAGTGACCCGCCCGACACCTCCCGCTCAGTCCTCCGGCCCAAAACCGCGCAGTACTCACGCATGACCTCCATGACACGGTGGCGGAGGAAGGTGCGGCTGCTCTGCAAGCTCCCGAAGCGAGTGATGTCCAGGGGCCACACGTTAGCAGAGGGATAGCCTAATGTCATCCACTCAGCCAGATACCTGAGAACACGAGTCAAGAGAGAGGAAAAACCTCAATGCCAAGATCCTCTTTCAGGGTCTAACCAAAACACACCTATTAAACTTCAGTGGATGTCCATGGATACCCAACAGCAATGGATATATCAAATTTAAGGTGCGTGTTAATGAAAGTTGTAGCAGACGGTCTTGTGCTGACGTGCCCACGTGCAACAATTAGCTTTTTGGATACTTCATCCAAGAATATGCCAAGTTATAGTAAGCTTGCTCAGTAAAAAAAATGTTTAGTAAATGTTGAATCTTAACTAAATCCCACATAAACACGAGTTAAAAACACAGTCAATACTAAAAAAAAAAATCATCCTTTGCTCACACCATTGCAAAATTATGTAATGGGAATAGACTGAACACTACAAGTTGCATAGCTTTGTAAAAAGTTAACTAGAGACAGACAATCGGCAGTTTAAAAGGCTAAAGTGTTCCATGGACTAATATCTGCTCTCAATGATTGTAACTGTAGGCTTGTTGATGGTTTTATTAGAATCCTCCCCTACTACTCTCTGACTTAATTCAGAAAATTGATTTTTCCTCGTTCCCTTTCATCCCCACTAGAGTAGTACAGGCAGAAGCGGTTTGAACCAGAATTAACAAGGCCCCTGTGATCATGCCTCCGTCAACACCCTAAGTATGTATGTTTTGTACACTGAGATTGGCCGGCTGTCATAGTTTTGGTTTCCTCTGTTGCGGACAGCCAGGTGACACCGTTCCTCACCCACCTTCCTGCACCACCAGCAAAGGAGAGCCCGGAGGAGTTCATCCCGGCCAGGACGAAGTAGCCGTGGAGGCCAGGCGTCTCGCCCATGAGGCAGCGCATATCCGGGGTAAACGACTCGGGGCAGTTGACCAGCTGGTGGATTTCGCAGGATTCCAGGCTAGGCATGCGACGTAGAAGGGCACTCAGCATGGGCTCTGCAGCGGCAGAGAGGACAAGGAGTTGGAGAAGAATAAGTGAACAGGCATGACTCCAGCTTGAGTCATTAGCCCATCGTGACCGGGGGTAGTAGTGCACAACTGGCCCAGGCTGGGGTGGGTTAAACCGACAGGGCTTCTCTCAGCTCTTTGCTAACGAGTGCCTCGAACTGGCTGCAAGCCTGCAGTTCCGTCGAGAGGGACAGGCCTCTCTTCCAGGTGACTTGGAACTTTTCTGGTAGGCTGTCTAGCCTCCAGAGTGGCAGAGACAGAAGGCTCAAAGGTGGCTAGGATTGGAGATTAGTCCTCACCCTCCCCGCGTGCGGTGGAAGGATTTGTGGCTGAGATGCATTATTACAATACACAACTTAAATTAGGTTAAAAAGACAAAAACAATAGCCGATTGAATATGTAAAAACAAGATGTATTAGTGTTTACGCAAATTAAATAGGATACATTTTCCTGCTGGGCCAGATTATTTAAAGTATCTGAGCGGGGAGCGTGCACCAACAAAATCTGAGCAGATACTGCAGATACTGAATTAAGCATAATATGTAACGATACGTAAAACAAGCTCAAACACAAAATCCAGTCGGCTTCACTACAGACACAAAAACGTATCACATACCAGCTTAAACTGACTGCACGAACATCCAATGACCAATGAAACCCACAGCTTGTGAGACGAGGATGTTGGCGTAAACACAGAGCCTGCACATGCGCGGTAACAAAGGCCTGAGTGACGGCGCTGACATTTTGAGGGAATGGCATGCTCCCTCACACAGTTGGCCAGGAGGCATGGGAGCAGGCGTGGTGGTGCTGCCGATGTCAAGCTGAAGTTTGACCCTCACTGAACGGGCCTCCCCCCCGGCACTAAATCAGTGCTCTGGGGTTTATTTTTAAAAGCTGCTGAAAGGGTTAACTTTTCCAGGAACTCAAAAATAAATAAAATAAATGCTTGCATAAGTGTTTATACAAACCTTACCTAACTCCTATCCACAGCTCTCTTAATTTTTAAAACGTGCCTTTTTTGTCGTTTACAGACACAGAATCCCATCTGTCCCTGCCCTGCAGACACATCCAAAGTGCGCTAAATATTGTCACGCACTGCAACTAATTAAGCACCTAAAAGGTAATTTATGTAATTACCTTTACATTAATTTATGTAGCCCAACTCATACCAAAAGCCTTCGTCAAAAGCGCTTACAGCAGTAGCCGGCCAAATGAAACAGCCCCCTCCCAACGCTTATACTACTGTATCAAGCATGACAACCCTGGAACGGTTCTCCATCCATTTGCCCTGGTTCTAGCCCATTGCGATCCTGCTCTGGTCTAAATGGCACAGGCTGCAGCAGTACACTAGCTAGTTTGCATTACTTTCAACCTTTGCTTACCATGTCCTTTGCAATGAAAAACAATAACTTTGCTCATAATTGCCAACCACATTAGAGTGATCCTTATAACCGTCCCACAAAATTACCAAATAATTCACTGTGAAGGAAGGTGAAGTCAACCTTTATTGGAAAATCTACTTGATATAAACGCAGTTCACAAGGAAATGTATCACTTGTCAGACAAGCAGTATTCTACTGACACCCAGAAGCACAGTCAAACAACCAGAACTCACCAAAGTGATCCCAATCCTCCTGCATGTTCTGGATCTCCAGCTGGTTCCTTCCCTCTGTAAAGATGGGTTTGGGGTTCTTCTCAAAGCCCCCCGACAATATTCCGCCCTGCCAGGCGCGCACGTAGATCCTACCATCCATATCCATCACCACTGTGGAAATATAAAACCTCATCCTGCATGCCTCTTCAGTACATATTTGGGGATCGGGAATGAACCCCAGCACCATAAAGGACTTTGGAGATCCTTGGATGGAAGTGGTCATACCTCACAAAACATCTTGACAAACAAAAAACCGCCACAATTTACAACTCCTGTATATCCTCAAGCACAAGTATGTCGCCATACATGGAGTAAGAGACATGAATCATGGGTAAAGTCAATATAAGGAAAAGCTCAAGGACGCTTGTGAAGAATCTCCCTTGCATATATATTCTCACCTGGAGTGCTGGGCTGCAAGGGCTGTTGCAACGGCTTGGTCAGTAGGTAGAAATGCTCACAGCCGTGCAGGGGCACTGAAACCTTCACCTCACTGACCTGGCCCAGCTCGTAGGCCCACTAACAACACAGTATACAGTACACAACGCAAACAATCAGTAATTCCTATGCACAACCAGGTTTGCAGCTAAGAATCTCCAAGAACAGGTAGAAATGAGTCAGGACCACCAGGCAGTACCAATATCAGACCGAGATGACGCTCTCCAAAGCTCTGGCCAAACGCAACATTGGGGTTAACACTGTTAGGACCTGTTCACACTGTTAGCTTTCCTAACGTTTAGCTGGTAAGTAACTAAAAACCACATAATTTTAACTGAAGCTAATAAAATGTTCTGGATAAAGCGTATGCACGCAGGCTGACCTGTCCTGCACAGTTGACAAAGTACTCGCATTCGATGGACCCCCGGTCCGTTTCCACACCAGTGACGTGGCCCTTCTCAACCAGCACGTGGTTCACAGTGGTGCGCTCGTGGATCTGCACCCCTGCAGGAGAGAGGAAAGACGGTAACAGTCAGACGCACTTGAAGCCATCTCCCACGCATGCCCAGATCCCAGGAAAGATTGCCAAACTCCAGCACCGATGCTCCTTGACTGGCGCTCACCATGACTCGCGGCTGCCACTGCCATGGCGTGACCGACGTCCGGGGGTGAGACCACAGCATCCCCTGGTAAATGTAGTGCCCCCACCAGGTCGTGGATATTCACCAAAGGATGCAATTTTGCCACCTCCTTGGGCTTGATGACATTACAGGGGATCCCAATCACCCTACACAAGATATACAGGCAAGAATACACAAATGCGTCAGCTGGATAAAATTGGAAAATGATAAACAATTAGGTAAATGGGATCCAACAAGCCGATTTAACAACATCCATTGTAATGGAACAGCGACCTGACACTTTCAAGTCAGACTTAAGTAAACAAAACAGGACATCTGCAGGGTTTTAAAGAAATACTGATATACTCCATTGGCTCCTGAATGAAATGGAGTGATGGGAGTGGCTCAACTCACTTAAGTCGGGAGGCTAGGCGCTTCAGGGAGAGGAAGCGGTCCTGGTTTTGGGCCAGGCACAAAGAACCAGTCCTCACATAACCTAAAAAACACAGTCATGTCAAGACTGCCTTAAATCATCTGGCCCCAACCTGGCCACAGTGTGGCAGCTCCCATGATCTTTTGCATAAAACTAGAGCCGTTCGACTACTCTCTAACCATTCATATGGGGGAAGGCTGTGTATTGGGATGTGGTAATCCTCATCATCCTCAGTCTTTAATTAGAAATTCAAATATAATTCTAAAATCAGGGAAATGGACTAAAGGGCAACGGGCAACCAAACCATAATATTTAAATTTTAACTAGTAGTTTATTAATCAAAGACAGATATAAAAAATTTAGATTAACAATGAACTTAAAAGCAAGTTAAAAATGGGAAATGGGATTATGGAGGATAGCATGTCCCAGCACTGGGAGTACCGACCAGTCTTTACTCCAGTCTCTTCTGCCAGGCGTTCATACAGCATGTTGGAGTAGTTGGCCATCTGGCTCTCGATGGAGATTGGCTTGGCCACACTGACGATACCAGCACATAACCGAGTGGTCCCTCCTCCAAGCCTGCCGCAAAAGGAGCACAACTTTGACTGCACCTCAGACTGGGAAAGGCACAAAATCTTGTCACGTCCAAACAATGAATCCACCTCAGATTCCAAAATAAAAATGGAAGTTATTTTTTGTAATTCCCTCTCCCCATGAAATTGGCATTTGCACTACTGTGTCTCAGCTCCCAGCAATGAACCCAGCATTGCGGAAGTGCCAACGGAGTCATTCCAAACACTGGTCATTCCACACACTGAAGGCTACAGAGCTGCTACAGAGAGGTGGAACACCAGTCGGCAAAGAGGCAGATCCCTCAACAACACTGTGAACCTGCATAAGCTCATGTAGCTGCAAGAGTTGCTGGTTAGCGAGAAGCCAAGTGCACAACTACTGAAACAAAGATGCCTCCCAGCCAAGATGTTAGCAATTGGCACTCTTTGCCAATTGTATGTGCTGTTGGAGGGGTTCCAATGTTTGGGTAACGTACAATGCCCAAAGAAACCTTATTCAATTACCTTCCCTGTTCCAGTAGTAAAATATCTGTCCAGCCAAGTTTGGCCAGGTGATAGGCTACTGAGGTCCCCACGATTCCGCCTCCACAGATCACCACACGGGCCTGGCTAGGCAAAGGCGAGGAATTCCCCTCCCCGGCTAGGGCCGGGCTCCTGGGAGTACACCAGAGTCCTCGTTGACCAGTTCGGGCAGGCCAACACCTCGCATCATAGAGAAGTCGGGGAAGCAGGATAGGGGACAGGGCCCTGGAGCTGCGCACACAGCAGCGCATGGCTCTGCCACCTACGCATCACACACGGACAAACACAAAAGGTTGCATTTCTAATCATAGTGGCACGGCCATCTAATTAAATACATAGATATTTATGATTAAATGGAAAACACTCTGTTAAAGGCGTCAACGTTTTTAAAAACGGGACTGTTAAAGTAGCCAGCATAGGGTGGTGTGTATGTGTATATATACATGCATACATCGCACAGCTATTAAAATATAGAGTACAAGACAGCAGCCTTAGTTAGAATACGTACGTGTTTTGTCCAAAACGTTTACCTAATGCTGGTTATACACGATTATCCCATTATAAATGTAAATTCCTAAATAGCCAGCTATTTTTACATCTACGAATGAACCTCTGCTTAAAAGCTTATAAAGGTCCACAAAAAGGGAACCGCCCAACCACACTGACTGTCATGTTAGCTGGATAAAAAGTACTAACACTGGTGGTCAAAACCAAACGTGAGGTAAGGCAGCATTCTAACTAAGAAAATTATCCAAACTAGATCCAAAAACTTTAAATAATGCTCAAGCGACATAATGTTTACGATTTCACAATCTGACTTAGTCCTACTAATTACGCCAACGTTAACTCGCAACGCGAGACGACTTTTAGCTCGCCCACATTTCAAAGTAGCTTCGGTAGTTAAGAACTTAAATATTAGATGCGTCACTTACCACTGAATAAATGTACAGCCATGTAACCACCCCAAATTACATGCGAAATAACTAACTAAGAAGTTGGTAAATGGGTGAGGGCGGTTCCTGGATGAGTTGCGGAAACCAGATAACTTGCTATACAGTCAACCCAATAACCGTGACAAAAAAATAAATAAAATAGGGCGCTTTTCCGCGCGTATAAATATTACGAAGCAGCTAGACGAATTAAGTTTAGCTAAGTCGAGTCATTTCAATACACAACTAAATGATCTGCTTTCGACTATATTATATTCAGATACACCGTCAGCAATTTAGCAACAATACATACCCTGTTGTAATTTGGGAAATATATATTTAAAAAACCGCCAATGGAGGTAACACTTTCCCTGTACGTTGTTTTGACGGGTTGAAGTCTGTCTTTCAACATGGCATGTCTATTTGTAAAATAAGCTTAAATCACTTCACCCAAATCCTCTGGCCTTCCCTCTCTCAACGAACTCGATCACCGTGTCCCGACATCGAAATCCTCTGCACGAAAGCTGTCAACCCGTTGACATTAATGAACGTTCACTGGCGAAAATGTGTCAATCAACAAAACTAAATACAAGGCTAATACCACTGCTCACTTTGTTGGCCTGGAAGTATAAATGAATCCCGGTCCTCGCGTACAACAAAGACGCTAGGGGACGCCGGGTCTGTACAGCTGAAAGTGTCTACTCGCGTGTCATAGATGCTTTCTGCGCACAGATCGTATACTGGACTACATGTTTACGCGTTCACGTAGGTTTGACAACGTTTCGTTTTTGTTGCGTGGCCAATGAAAATCCGAATGCGATTAACACACTTAACTACTATGTCACTAGCCTTACCTTCTTGTTTTCAAAACAACGCCGTTGACAAATTCGCCGATTACTTCCTGTGGTAACAAGTTTTTGGTGACAATTACCTTCATTCAAGGTATAATACTTCTGAGGCAATCTTGGGGAACCTAAGATGGCGTTACCCGAAATCGCGAAAATATTTTTTTGTAATTATGGTATATATCTACGTGTTAATTTACTGATACGTGTTGCGATGTGCGGTTCAAAGTTAGTTGACGTTGGTTCTGTTTGAAGCAATTTCCAATCGTAAAATCAGAGAACACATCGCCAAGTTCTGAATGTCAAACGGATTTTATTAAGCAAACAGGTGCGATATCTAGCAAAACGTAATAATGCCAGCATAGCTTTTAAATTTGAGACTACATAAATATAAAACCATAATAAAATACATATATACATATTGCCATGTGGCGGGTATTGGTACTAACGTTAGCTATCTGGATTTATTTCTCCCTTTAGTCCCTTAGTTGTGCTCTGCCTGATCCAGCCATTTACCTTAGCCCCCAAATTAAGAATGGATACACGTTAGTACACTGAAAAAATATATACATATACTCATATTGTAAGCTTACAGGTCATTGTTTAACCCTGGGACTTTTTTTTAAACGTACCCTCCAATTGGCATCAAATACGGGAACGTGCTGCTTAACCAATCTTTAGTCACTTTAGTTCAGATAATTACACACAATGAGTCAAGATATGAAAACCTGCAGACCGTTTTTATTAATAAATTGTTCAATTTCTCTGTACAGAACAAAAAAAAAAAGTTTAAGAAAGAAAGAAACCAAACAAAAAAAGCACAATGTTAATCTGTTACATCTCAATAGTACATGGCATTATCAGAGAGCAGAAAGAATAGCACATCCATGACTTTATACACAGAAAAAATAATTACAAAACTGTTTTATCATCATTACCACCATTATTATTATTATAACCATTTCAATTTAATCCAAGGAAATCTCACTTTAAAACAGACAAAGACAGTAACTACTGATTTGTAGAATGACTCGATGGTACTGGAAGCTGTCTGTACAACATGAGTTGAGAGTTGGTAAAAAGCAATAGGTTTCCCCCGCTTTGACTCCTGGTGGCAGTCGTCTTTAAGGCCTTCCCCCTCAAGCTTGAGGGGGAACGACCCACAAATGGCCAGTCCTCCCCCTTTGAATGTGGTGTGTGAGAGTACGTCCCAGGGGACTGGGGTTGTCTGTAGTCTTCCAATCTACTGTTCTCAAAATAGAAGAGCACACCAGTCTGTCCATGGAGGTACCTTGGAAGCGACCGCAGCAAAAGGTCTAAAGTCTTGTTTTACAAATGGTATGATAACAGAACAGGGCTTTACAGCAGGGGTGGGCAACTCCAGTCCTGCAGGTATTAGTTACTTTTAAAAATCAGCAACTAATTTTCACCTGAACACCAGGTGTGTGTGTGTGTGGGGAGTCCTTAATTAACGACATTTATAATAATAAAAAAATAAAGGCCAGCTGGAACAGAAACAAGCAGACCGTTGAAGACTTGCGTTGCCCAGCCCTGGTTTAGAGGGTCTACTGGCTTGGTCGGTAAAGGGCTTAACTTAATCCATTATTTTAAATGTAGCACAACAAAAAAATCACTCATTTTGCTCACTAACAAAAGTACTTTTAATTTACTGCAAGAGAACAAAATCCTGCCCATTTCTGAACGGGTTCATCTTGAATGTTATTGTACTACTGACTTTTTACTGTATTTGTAAACCAAGCAACAAAAATCTAAACCCAAATGATCTGAAAAGTAAATTCCTTGGTCACCCAAGATGAGCATTACCATAGCAGACTGCCAGTTTAAATCCATGCATGACATCATGGCTGCCCTAGCATATCAGGTTTTCAATGCTAAATGAGCTTAAAAATCTCCATTATTCATCTCCATAATTCCTGATTGTATTAAGAAAAAGTTTTAAAGAAAGCATAACCTCTTGCAACAGGATCTCCTTTAGTTAAAAGTTCATTTGCAATAAACCTGATTTTAATAACCACATAGTTGTCTTGTAAAGGAACCCCAACGTTACAATATTTAAGAATACTATGCAACCCATTATATCATATTGCCTTGCCCATTTTTTTTTTGCTATTCACATTAACAATCCTTGCATTTCTCATATGTATGAATTTCAAGTACTTTCACAAAGCACAGCAGGAGCAAGAGTTACAGCAAACTAAATTATTAAATTCACTCCAACTGTACAAAATCCAAAAATTACAGAACATGTAGAAATTACAGTAAGACTTCTAATGGATGGATATTGGGGGTGAATGGCAAAAAAGGGGCAGCCCATTTTAATAGTTAATCTGGTGCGGCGGTGTTTTACCATGAATGAGGTCGGTCTTGCGCCCCATCACTACAGCCGTTTTTAGTAGGCACGCAAGAACGTCAGGGACTTTTTAGCTCTCATGTTGGGAAAAACTATAAAAACCCTTTGGTTTGGCTTCCGAGTCGTCGGGGGCAGGCAGGCGTGAATGGGCAGTACGGGAGTAAAAGATGGCAGAGCGGTGGCCACGGACACATTTCTGTCCCACGAAGGCAACGACACACACAGAGCAGAGTGGTGATTAAAATCTAAAGGGAGGAAGAGTCTAGACATCTAGGAAGAGTCTAGAACACCGACTGTTGACCAGGGACACGTTTACAGCAGCCCTGCTCTACCTTTAATCCCTTCTTCACTTCACTGGAGCAGTTATATGGCTTAAATACCTCGTTTGGTCACAAGGCATTTAGCCAGTTTTTAATAAAACAAAAAAACCTGTAGGATCTCTCCAGGAAAAGGACTGCAAACCCCTGTTTAAACCACAAACCAGCAGATCCCCAATGAAGAGCCCACGGAAGTAAAACAAGATGTTGGCAGGCAGAAGGGGAGTAAAGGCAACATTTTCAAACTCTCCCAACCATTAGTAAACAATAAATAAGGCTATGACCACACAAGTTACTTTTTAAAATGTGCAATGAGTCCGCTAGCATCAAGTACTCATAAGATGTTGCCATTAGATTTTCACTTTTACTCAAGACAAATTTGTTCCTAAACAGTGTTCCTGACATTCTGCAAAGATAACAGACATTAAATACCCCCCATGCAGCCTCGCTGAAGGAGACAATATGCCGTTTTCTGTACTAAGGTGAAGGAGGACAGGATATCCACACCAAACTCTGCCCTTCTTTCATCCTGTACAAGTGATCTACCTGATGAGTCTGGCAGATGCAGTTAAAGGTTCCAGTGGATCATTCCAAAATATTAAAACTTTTGCACAGGTAAAATATCAACATGATATTTCAAACGGGGCTGATATCAAATAATCACCAAAAGGTTCATAAGACTGCATCACAATAACCAAGGAACATAGCTAAACATTGGAGTCTGCAGTCAAGCTTGAAAAGGCTACAAGATACCTCAGCCTAATATCAGACTTAGCACGGCCTTCTTGCAGCTGGAGGGTTGGTTAACAGGAAATGTTCCTAATATCCTGGGGCATTAGGTCACGAAACAACTTGCATTGCCACCAATGGACATAGCGTCTGTAATACAGTCCGACAAACAGGAAATGGGCAACCTCTAACTCCAAAGCAAATCTCTAGCGGCAGAACCCTATTGGCTCAGACAAGAACTGTCACATTTCAACCCCACCTGGCAGTCTCCTGGCAATCAATAGAACAGAAAAACATGTGCACCCCTTTTGTTCAATGGTGATTTAAAAAAATAAACAAACCCCAAGACAGGCATAGCTATTCTTCCAGAAAGAGGTGGGGGGGGCAAAAAAAAAACAAAAACAAAACACCCGCCTAAACAGACTCGTGTCAAAGATAGCCAAGGAGGTACATTAGATGTATGAAGCACTGCTTTCTGAGTATTTACCCTGGCCTTCCATTTCTCTCACACAAAGCTAGATTAAAATAATAAAAATATTTGGTATAGGAAGTAAGAGGGAAGAGACATGCAAGCCAATTCTTTCAAAATAAAAAACAAAAAAGCCCTGTAAAATAAATAAAATTCTTATATACTGCTTGCTCAGTCAAATAGAAGTCAGTTGGCTGGAGTGATTTAGATATACACAAAACGGAGTAAAAGAACGGATGAGGCTACATGTCACTATAGACATCTTCTAACAGGTGAGGCCAGGGGCAGCCCGTGCCTGAGGCATGGGTTTGGAAGGGGTCTAATGCTCGGGTTCAGGGGCGGTCTGGTTTCAGGACAGGGCAAGGATGGAGTAGGGTGGGGGCATACTGGGAACCCAAGTTGGCCCTCAGATGGCACAGGCAATGTGGTGCCCCCACCCCTTTAACTTGCAACAAGGGAGAAGCTGAGGGAGCTGGGAAGGGAAGGGAAGGGAAGGGGGC
>JAOYSI010007927.1:0-11828 GCA_025775065.1 Hiodon alosoides | reverse complement strand
ACTACCGCAGCAGGGTTGACCTTGTGGGACTCTGCTTTGGGCCACAAACAAAGCTGCAGCAGGATTATACCACTGGCGACAAAGCGTCTCATTATCATGAGAAAACGGCCGGCTTTAGGTACCTCCGTCAGGGAGGGGGGAGTGAAGTGGTGGTCTGCCAGTCATTAGAGGTCCACATGGCAGAATGGCAGATACTCACACACTACACGCATATAAACACACACGCATACATTCAGACTGCACTCACACACGTACACACATGCATTCAGACTACACTCACACACGTACACGCATACATTCAGACTGCACTCACACACGCACACACATGCATTCAGACTACACTCACACACGTACACGCATACATTCAGACTGCACTCACACACTCACACACATGCATTCAGACTACATTCACACACGCACACACATTAATTCAAACTGCACTCACTCATGCACACTCATGCATTCAGACTTCATTTACACATGTACACACATGCATTCAGACTACACTCACACACTCACACATGCACACACACGCACACGTACACGCACACACACACACACACACCCACACACAAACACCACACACATTCTGACTGAGGACTGTGGTTATTATTCACACACTCACTGACAGCTGTGGCAGTCTAACCCTGACCTTCACCCATTTCTGTTGCGACCTCATGCTTGTGCAAGCCAATACATGAATTCACCTCCACAAAGAGTGCATTACATACAAACTGACTGCTGTCAATCAGCAGAGCCATTCACCATATGCCCTCATTTTTGGGGCAGTGTTCAAGCCTGGTGCCAAGGCCAAGGCTTCAAGATATGAGGTTTAATTAAAGATTTAGAGATCCTCAGTCACATGTGTCAGGTTTGGCCAATGATAAAACAGCTGCTGCAGTGTCCATAACTGCAGTATGAGCGAAGGGATGATGGAATGGGTAATCTGTGAAGAGCGAGGGAAATGCATCACAGTTGAGAGGGGTGGATGGGAAAGGGATATGTCAGCTGGTACACGATACGGACCGAGCAGGACTGTCCTGACAGCCAAACGGTTTCGCTCCTGGTCTAGCTTTGGCCAAGGTTGCCAGGGGAGCAGGCTGTTAGTACAGGCAGTGTGAATTGTGGGCTTAGAGCTGGGGAATCCATGGCAGAGCCTGTTGTGATGACCACGCTGAGAACCTCTAATCTTTTGAAGAGGCTATGTCTCAAGTCCCCGAAATGAGGATTTGCCTCCTCTTCAGCCAGCCTGGACTGTGTCTCCGAGATTAAAAGGATGAGCCCTGCTGTTCCCCCTCCTCGCCTCCATTGTCTCCTGGTCAGAGGCAAGGAGCCCCCTTTTGTCCAGGGAGAAAACCCTCTTTCCGAGAAGAGCTGGCGGTCTTTGTCGGGAGCGGAGGAGACGAGAGACGGATGCATCTAATGAGGGGTGCAGATACGGCAGGAGAGCCCCCTCTCGATGGTTCGGCCCCCAGAATCCAACTCCTCAACCCACCTCTCCACATCTCTGGAACAGGGAAATGTCCACAGTGTGGCAGAGTAACTGCAGGCTTTTGCTTAGGTGGGAGCGTGTTGGGTCAGTCATTCCACCATGGAGGTATCTCGCCAGTGCATGGGAGATGGCTCACCCCTTTGCCAGGACAGTGGTCAAAGTAAACCCGGTCAAAGTAGCCGCAGAGAGGAAATCTCATTCCCCGCCATATCCTGTCCTAGGCATACACTCGAGGGTGGCGGGAAGGGGTTGATGAAAAACAAACAGGGAGCGTCAACTGGCATCGCAAAGGTCACTACAAGTTCTTTTTTCTCACCTCAGAGTTTATAAGCTGGCATCCAACACAAAGGGTCTATTGTTTCGATGCAGATGCTGGTTGATACACGTTAATATCAAACCGACCCCGTCAGTTTTCAAAGCTATTTATCAGTATAGCTGGCACTGAGGCCTTATCTGGATCTGGTCTTCCTGATGGCCATGATGGGAGCGTTGTACACCTATAAATAGCACAGCTGCTTTCCCCCAATCTTATCTCAGAAAAAAGTTTACATTCTCGCTTCCATCCTCTCTTACCTGAGGGAGCGCGCGGCCAGTAATTGATTAATTGACCGCGAGAGTACATATATCTTGTTTTTGGGTGACCTACATAAAGTTTAAGCTTGGCTCTTTATTTCTAAATCTCACCAAAGCTCTGAATCAGCAGCACATTTCGGTGTTCTGATCAGGTCAGTTCTATACATAGCCAGAATTTTACTTATCTGTGCAATCCTGTTTTGGGAGCGGGCATTCATCAAGCCTTTGGACTGAACATTTGTAATGGCCAATTGTGCTAATACATCTCCTGACCTCCAGGTCCTGGTCCCGGTCCATTAGCAGATATACCTTTTGAATTTATTACCAGCAGCGCTAGAATTCTGTATACCAATGTCTTTATCTGGAGTTCATTCAATGCCAGTGTGTTGAACATGTAGAACAGCTAAATGTATGATCCAATGAGAATGGTATCTGGGAATAGAATAAACATAGGCATATATTTTTTTCAGTATGAATTAAACTGTGGTTAAAGGCATCTGTACACAAACCACACCTAACACATATAACTCATTCTCTGTCTAACTAGAAGTAATTTTTGGTTTGGCACAAAACACAAAATACTATTTAACTGGTCTTGGTAATGTATTCAAAGCAATAGTTTTTCAGCAAAAAAAAAGCTATCAATTCCAGTTAATGTAATCAACATGACAGGTGTTCAAATAATAATTGCTTAATTTGCAATAACCTGTCAGGAGTTAAAGAGAATGAAAGCTTCACAGTTGTTGTTGTTGATAGAGCAGGTTCGAGACTAGGACCAGCGCCAGTGGCCGCAAGAGGAAAACGTGCGCATGGTGGTAGGTGGGGACTACCGAAGCTGGCCAATGGCGCTAAGTCTTGTGACGAATAATGGACCAGTGACGAGAGAAGGCAGATCACTGGCCAATGAGGCGCAGCTGCTGTACTCAGATAACCAGGAGGGATTATCCCCGTGAGAGCCTCTGCATGCAGGAACCATGTGGCATTCCACAGCCATAGGCCACGGCGCTTACTTTTTTTGGACTGAGGTGCACAACAGCGCCACAGCCCAGAGGGACAGAGGACTGCCCGGGAAGAGCTGGTAAATCTCCTCGTCATACGGGACAACACCACATTGCACCACTCATTGCACTGGCTGGGGAGAGGTTTGAATGGCACCCGCGTCCCACAAGGGTGGTTCTCCCCACAGAAGGGCGTTTTGTCCTGGCTGGTGATGGGTGGTGCATGACTGGCGCCCTCCTTGGCCAAGTGGCTTTGTTAGATGCCATGTCTGCAAACTGCTGTGTCAGCAGCCTGAAAGAGACGTGTGTCTTCTGCTCATGGATTGTCCCTCAGTTTTTCTGTTTAGTAGATGAAATAAATGCAGCAAACCAAATTTGTTTTGTATGTTTTTGAGCTCACTATCTATACTGTTATCTACAACAAAACATCTATGAATATGGATATTCCCATAGAAAGGTACTTTGTATGACTCTTAAGGTCAAGATTACAATTTTGTTCTCACTACATGAGGATCTCATTATCAAATAGGATTACCAAGTGAAGCATGAACTATGCAGTTAGTATGTACAAATGATCATTCTATTTGTCAATGGCTGATAATGTTGACTTTTCATTAGGCAGTAAGTGTCTTGATGCAGCAGTTTTGTTTTGTGAAATGAGTAGCTTTTGTCAATGAGTAAATTACGTAGTTTGGTGAGTTGCCGTGTTTACTTTTCTGAGAAAGCACCATGGTTTCAGTGGATTCTTATAAACAATTGGTAAAGAAAAATGTATCACAATAATATATTCCAATTTAAGGTATTTAGGATAAATGAGCATTTTAGGAGCCAGTGTAAGCCAGAAGCAGTGCGATTTGTTAATATTTGTCCGTCCTCTTACATCACCAAATTCTCTTCCAGTGAAGCCCAACCCTGATCCTTAAAGCCACCCTTCAGACTCTTTTTCAACCCTTGCCATTGCCATCATTTTGCTGTTTCTGCTTAAAGCCGTGAAATGAACACACAGAAATACTGCACACCAGTCCTCAGAGGAAACCCAGCCACCCCTTCTTTGTACTTTGATTTCTGTCCTTTGAGAATACATAGGAGGGAATGCCCAACCCCCTGGGTGACAAAAAGAGCAAGAATCCCATAAAAATAACCAGAGGTTCCAACCCAATTTGGTTGTCTTTTTTACCATGTGTAGAGAGCAAAGCTGTGACCTGATCTATTTCCTTGCCCTATCAGACACACCGGTCTCTCAGCATGCAGTCAGCAGGGGTTCGAGAGGAGCTCCAGGCCTTGGGTCTGTGCCCCGCATGCTCATGGAGGGGACTGGCATGCGGTCGCCAGGGGTTCGAGGGGGCCCATGAGGATCACAGATGGCCCGTACGTCTAGTGTCAGGGTATCTCATTAATTACCACAAGGACCTGCAGGCCCCGCCTCCAAATGTGTCACAACGCACTGCCTAGCAACAAGCTCCACACAGGGCATTCCAGTTCAGTGAGCAAGACCCCCAGACACACACACACACACACACACACACACACACACACCAATGCCTAATCTCTTCCAAAACCACACTTATCGCCATCTAAACTCCTCGAAAACAGTAAACCCCCAACCTTCTTTAGACACACAAATTCAAGCACACCATCCCCTCAACTCCTCTTAATGGAACAACACCATTTCCAACCTCCTTTAAATATACACACACCAGACAATGCGGAAGCCTTCTGGAACAGTAAACATATCAGCAAATTACATAAATAAAATGTATGTCTTTTGTCATGTTTTTTGTTTCTGCCTTTTTTCAGGTTTAAATTTGAGGGGTTCCTTAGCAAGTTCATTTATTGACCCATGACCATGTGATTATCTTGTCACAAAAGTAGTTTTGCATGCTGTTTTCACATTGGCTGATGCACGTCCTTTGCAAAGGTCGATTTACAATAGCTTTCCACTAGAGGGAGCAGGATTTCTCAAGGCAGTGACACTATCAGAATGTTCCACAAACCATTATGCATTCCCTGGCACTCATAAGCAACAGGTCTAGAAAGGTATATAATCTTGAACAGCACGATATATATGTTAAAGCCCCAAGAGAATGCTCATTAGCCGGCAATTAAAAAAAAGAAAATTCATTTGATCTGCCCTGTTGAACTACTAAAAGCAGACGACACGTTGCATCCTGGGACGCTGAAGTAACATGCCTGCAACTTTTGAGCTGTTGTAGATATGTGATAAAAGAATAACTGTGCTCTGCAATCTGTCACACTTGTTTGTCATGCTTCGCAGGTATATTTAGCCTTGTTCTGGTGGCAATGTGTCAAAAGGCTTCCTTGTGTGATACTTGCACAACCAACATTGATTGCAAGTGACCCTGTTCCAAAAGCCAAAGGCTTGCATGAAAACGAAACAATGGACGTCTTAGATTCGGCTCATTACCCGTTTAGAAATTCCTCTTGTTACCGCCACCACTGGGACGCCCCCACTCCGCTTTTCGACGGGAGACGGGATGCCGAATGGCATGGGGGTTCTGGGACGTTTCATCTGGGAAAATCCCGATCTGTGGCTGAGTGGAGCAGGATTGATCTAGCGCTTCCGATTTGGATCCAAGATGGAGCCAAAGAACATGAAATTGAGTGTGGGGTGAAAACAAACAGTGCTAACTACCAAAGCCCTGCAGCCCTGCTCTGCCAATAGGAGTTAATGAGCAGCGTCTTGCTCGGCCCGGGCGAATAACGCTCGGCCCGGGCGAATAACGCAGGCTTCCCCTCCATCCTTCCTTCAGGCCTATAAAGACCCGGTTTTAATGTGGAACGGGCCTGTGCACTCCGTCCGAGAGAACAGCTGCAGCGGAGCAGCAAGACAACCATGGCAAATCCTGAGGAGAGCTCAATCAGCAGGGCTGTGAAAGAGACCAAATGGGATTTCCCCACCAGCCAACCAGAACAACCCCACCCCAAACCCAAGCCCCGTTCCTCCCCAGCCCTCTGGCCAGCCATTGTTGTCTGATGTGTGCGGGGATATTTTTCTTTCTTTTCAGTCCCGTCCGCATTACACCTCTTAGCAGGGCCAAGGGAGGCTCTCCTCTGGGCCGTTTGGGCAGACGAGAGAAAGAGCGAGCCCAGGTCCAACGTCGGGCTTCCCCCTCCCGGCTACGCGACCCAGGTGCAGTCCACGCGGTTTGCACCCCCCAGGGTAAGGTGGGCTCCATTTGAGTGGAGGGCTCCTCTAGTGGAGGATGAGCAGTCTGAGAGCTTCTCCTCGTCAGGGGAAAGAATGAATATTAACCATTCACTCAAACAATGCAGACTGTTCTATACAGACAAGCTGACCTCCACCAACTAGCATGTTGCTGCCCTCTGTTGACGCAATTCAGTTAGGACTATAATGACAGCACAATCTGAGCATCTTTGGGAAGATCAAATGAATTACTGCAATTTTTTAATTTCAATATTACTTTGTGGATCCCAAGTCTACATCTGGAGACAAACAGCATGTCTGTGACACCAATCTGTGGAGCTAAGGGAACTTTCAGTTTTAAGGTTTCCATCCTTGAGTTTAATGGGGCTGTACTGTAGCGTTTTTGTGGTTAGTATAGTCCACCACATTTTGGCTGTTAATCTGTGCGCATGCTAGTTTGTTGTGTGTGGAAGTCAGGCCATGCATACTCACTGTGTGTGGGGGTTTAGCCACGCAAACTCACTGTGTGTGGAAGTCAGGCCATGCGTACTCACTGTGTGTGGAGGTTTAGCCAGGCAAACTCACTGTGTGTGGAAGTCAGGCCATGCGTACTCACTGTGTGTGGAGGTCAGGCCATGCGTACTCACTGTCTGTGGAGGTTTAGCCAGGCAAACTCACTGTGTGTGGAAGTCAGGCCATGCGTACTCAGTGTGTGTGGAGGTTTAGCCAGGCAAACTCACTGTATGTGGAAGTCAGGCCATGCGTACTCACTGTGTGTGGAGGTTTTGTCTGATCCAGGATCTCTGGTGGCTTTCGACAGGCGAAAACACTGGGGCTGCAGGTGGCAAGAACATTGGATGTTGGGGGTGAAATTTCATGAAGGCAGCCTCAGCGTTACCTCTTTCCCTGCTCGGGCCCCCCCAGTCACCCCGTCGTGAGCAGAGGGTGGGTCCGGGAGAGGGCAGGGGAGCAAAAACTGCAACAAAAGCGACCTGGCTGTCAGTGCTCAGAAGCTGGGTTTTGAATCATCACCCCCTTGTCTTCTCCTCCAGTGGACAACGTGTGATGGGGAAGGGCATCGGGGTGATGGATGGGCTGCAAGGACAGCTGTGTGCCGGCCCGGCGGTCGACGCGCTCTATCCCGGTTCGTCGCGATAGACGCGTTGTGGCCCCGACGGGGACAATCCAGTCAGGCAGCGGGAGGTAAGCAAGAGGGGGCCATTCGGCGCAAGGTCTACACACAATGGGCCTGACCTCCTTTGGCCCAGGCCTGGTTCGCCGCGCGGCTCCCTGGGCTGTTTAAACAAATACCCAGGCATCTGCAAAAAGCTGACCCGTGTACCCTCTCCCTCCCCCCGGCACTTCAGCCAACGCAGCTAACCCTAGCAATTAGCTTAGGAAACAGACTAGACAGAGAAGAGGAGCGAGGCATTGATAGGGACGGAGGGAGAAAGGAAACAGTGCAGAGAAAGAGAAGCTAAACAGATCTGGTGATATATCCTCTCGGTTATTTATCTGCTCCACATAAAGAATAAAACGTGTGGCGAGAGAGAGGAACAGAGCTGGAGAGAGAGAGACTCACAGACGGACAGAATGGGGGCACGTTGCAGCCCCCTTAGGCCGTTTCCAGCGGAGACAGGTGCACTTTGGGGGCGAGGTGGGTCCTCCTCTGATGAATGGGGGGTCTGCTGGGGCAGGAGCTGGGCCCGGCAGTGAGGGGTTGTGTTCCTCCGGAGTGTGGAGATAGATGGGGTTCCAGGCTAAGGAAGGGGCAGGCCATATTTCACCACAAACACGGAAAGTCTGGGTGAGAGACGCCTGAGACCAACCAAATTCCCTTGCTCTCCTCCCTCTGCCCACATGTAATGAAACTAGCCCTTTCCTTCACTTTCTCTGTCCTTTGTTCCTCTCGCTCTTTACATACCTTACGTCTACACGTCTCCTCTATTCCCCCTCAACGTCCCTCAGTGCAAAAGTGTCATCGTTCCTCACTGTCAGTGACCTCCAGATGCACCTTTCACTGTTGAAAGTTCTCAAAAGACAAAGAAAGACAAAGATTATATTGGTCCCTCTTGCCTCTCCGTCCTTTTTTCATATCTCCACCTTGCACTCTGGAATGCTCTGACTAGTAGGACCCCACTGCTGTGACTCCAGGTTCCCCCTTTCCCAGCATGCCCCTCTCCTTACTCCCTTGTTGAATGAAGAGCACCTCCATCGATACACTGCAGTACTGTGCTAATAAAGTCAGCCTGAAGCCTCTAATAGAATCTGGTTTTTCTTGATATGATGCCATCAAAGATTTACATTTCTGATACTAACTCTGAGACTACCAGGGGAAAAGGTCCTGTGTTCTTGTCAGGGGCTGGTTTTGCTGTGACAACACCAGTGTAAACCTGGTAAACCTGAAGATGTCAGAAAGGCAGGCCCTTTGGGAAGAAAAGGCATCTAAAAAGCCCAAATTGAATGATAGGAGTACATTCATATACATTTTTCTATACGTAGTCCATTTACAGATGAAAGAGAGTACCCTCTTGTTCTTGGTGCAAGAGTCATTGTAGACTCACAGGCATGCTAATGAGTAATCCTCGGTCCCTGGGAGCCAGCAGCTTTTGTTCCCAGCTCTCTGGCCAATGGCTGAACCCACAGGGATGTCACTCTCCAGGCGCAGAGCTCCCTGGCCAATGGCTGAACCCACAGGGATGTCACTCTCCAGGCAGAGCTCCCTGGCCAATGGCTGAACCCACAGGGATGTCACTCTCCAGGCAGAGCTCCCTGGCCAATGGCTGAACCCACAGGGATGTCACTCTCCAGGCGCAGAGTGACAATAAGCAGCTGAGGCTCTCTGGAGGGCTGACGGGGGGACAAAGTGCAGCTCCGGGGCCCAACAGGGACTTGACTGGCAGGAGGCTGGCACTTTTCCTTGTACTTTTTCGTTGGAGATGAGCGGAAAGGTATGTTCTTTGTCTCCCCCCTCCAAGGAAGTGTGTCGCGCAGTGGCCGTCCCACTGTAGGGGTAGGCCCACAAACAATACACCCCCCCCCCTCCCCCCACCAGTTTGATACACACCACTGTGGATGCTGTAAAGCTTGAGGTTTGCTCCATGGGTGGAAGAATAAAGGATTGATTGGTGTCAACTGGTGGTCAGATGCTTCCATCGGGAGTAAGGAGAGGGGCATGCTGGTGCTGGGAGAGGGGACCCCTGGAGGGGGTCAAATCAGAACATTCCAGAGTGCAAGGTGGAGGTCTGAAGAAAGGATGGAGAGGCAGAGAGTGAGAGAGAAAAGTCGTTTTCGACTAATCTAAACCTGATCCCTGCAGAAAAACTCAATCATGTCCACTTTGCTTGTTTCATTAACTTTAATTAAAAAAAAAAAAAAAACATTACAATTGAGAATGAAAGGGTTTGTCCTTCAAAACATTTAATCGTGCAAGTAAGAAATATTCATGAGACAGCACCTGTGTGCAGTGTACCCTTAAACTCCAACATATTATTTACAGGATAGGTTTCTCGTTCTCTGAAGCCAAATAGCCAGAAAGTGAAGAAAAATTACACTGGAAATCACATTGTAAAATTGGTCCAAAAAAAGTCCAACTACCCTAGTTTAAGGCAAAACTTCCTCTTGATAAGCAAAGCAGAAATTATACATTTACTGCTGATTTGCGAAAGTTCAGGCGAAAGGTCATGATGACCACCCAGTCAAGGCTAGCCATTTTTTTAAATTTCAGTTTCCAGTTAGGCAGTTACTAGCCAATGCTGTGGCTAGCTATGTTAATTATTGGTACACTTAGGGTGATGTGAGGTGTAATTTTGTACTTTCGGAAGACCGCAAGTGGCTTCCGGCATTCGCTGGTCTCAACCTAATAGGAAAAGGAAATACATTTAAAAATATATATATATTTCACATAAACGCGCAAGTCGCATGACCCCGCACGCGTAATGTTAGATAGTTCATTAGGTTATTTTTACCTTTTTAACATTTACGTTTATTTGTATTATTCAGTGGAAGTGGTCAATTGGTGGAGCCACCGATTATGTGTTTGTAGATTTAATCGCTAACCTGATTCAAGGCTTTCTTTCAAGGGATAATTGGATCTTTTTCAGATTGTCCAATTCCAACTCTCAAGATTACCCAGGCCAGAACGTCGTTTGTAACAAACGCTACCCAGAGCTAACATGTAACCCACAACTCCAAAAACTGTTTTGCCCTGGGAGATCATGCTCTTCGTTAAATAGAATAGCTATTGAACATAAGGTATTCAATAATTTGACCTGTTTAACGATGGCGGCTACAGTGCATCAGGATTCACTGGGACACCTGCAAGTGACCTGGGTCTGGTGAGTTTTATGGTTTTAGTGCCAATCAATCCTTGTATTACGTTACATTATAGCGGAAAGTTTGGTAATTAACCTTAGCTTGCATTCTTTGGGAGCCCCCTCACTCATCTTTATCGATAACGTTACACATGATGGCTGCATCAGAATGGTGTCCCAAGTGTACACTGTCCCAATACTTATCATATGTGTAAGTGCACTGTGCACTTTGCTTAGGGTGCAAGTAACATTTAAAAGTGAACATTTAACTTTCAGTCGGCAAACGTTCCAAAAACGTGAGATTCACATTGCCAGTGCGTTAGTCTCGCTCCTGACGAGTGAGAGCTGACAGGTACGGTACTTCTACCAGGCCAGTCTCTTCCCACGATCGACACACAGAATTTGTTCGTGTAATACTAGACTAACCGTGGTGTGTGGTGTTCATAGGCTAATGAACGACTTGGGAAATGGCGCCCTTTGCATATTCACCAACAGGCTGTTCCGAACACATTCAGAGTGCACAGTAACTTAGTTAAATTATCCAGTGCATGCCAGTAATTGACCGATGTGTTCATGGACAATACTTAATGTGTGCACTGCCTTTCATCAAAACCTGGATCCAGGATTGAGCGGTGAATCTCAATTACCCCACCAGAGGGTGCCGCACTACAAATCAACAGAAATGACATGATACCGGATTAGCCTGCCACAGTAATTTAATTTATACAGTAATAGGATTGTAGTTGTGGAATGAAGCAGTTTGTAAGTAAACGTAATATTGAAGTGTTACATCATAGGTGAATTTATAGTCTCTATAGACATTTTGCCCTTGAAACACCTAATGTATTACACCCTGCTCTTTATTATATTCTTAGTTTAAAGTAAAAATGTTTTCTTAGTCCTTTATTTGAATGACTCTTCTAGTGTCAGTATGAGTATTGAATATTCTTAGTCCTTTTTTATTTGAATGACTCTAGTGTCAGTATGAGTATTGAATAGTCTTAGTCCTTTTTTATTTGAATGACTCTAGTGTCAGTATGAGTATTGAATAATGTATTCACTTCCCAAACTCATATTTACAATGGGTGGATATATCATCAGGTGTGTGTTTATTATACACTGGGATATATCATATCGTGTGTGTTTATTATACGCTGGGATATATCACCATATGTGTGTGTTTATTATATGCTGGGATATATCACCATATGTGTGTTTATTATACGCTGGTGTGTAACATCTTGTGTGTGTTTATTATACGCTGGGATATATCACCATATGTGTGT
>JAOYSI010007926.1:1632-11828 GCA_025775065.1 Hiodon alosoides | reverse complement strand
CACACACACAAACACTCTCACATACCGAAACCCGTGCACACCCACACACACACACACACACAAACACTCTCACATACCGAAACCCGTGCACACCCACACAACCGCACACACACACACACACACACAAACACTCTCACATACCGAAACCCGTGCACAACCACACACACACAAACACTCTCACATACCGAAAACCGTGCACAACCACACACACAAACACACACACACAAACTCTCACATACCAAAACCCATGCACAACCACACACACGAACACACACTCATGCATGCGCGCACACAAAACCCTGCACCCACCCGCCCACACACACACTAATGATGTGCTGACTGTACACATTTAGAAATAGGACCAGGCACTGCTTCCACAATACCTGTTTCAGGGTGCAAATAATTAGCTTGTCATAATAAAGCCTTGTGATGCTGGGTTGCATTAATTAGGTCTGTCGCCGTCGGATGCCTGGGCATGAATAGGCTCCGTTGCACATTTTGCCGCCTGAATGGGCAAAGGGCTTTATTTCCTCTTTCTTTTAGAGCTTTCTGTTTTAATAAGTTCCTCTTCCTGGAGCAGGCATTTATATTCATTTTAACCTTAAAAATGGGTTGGAGAAAAACCTATAATAGAAAGAGCATAAGCTTCAGATGTGTGTTGTAAAACTCAGGATGTTCTTAACTTTAAGCCGTTAAAAATGTAATAAAATAGTGCTTGGCATTTTTTAGTTGTGAAACAACGCAGCTGTGTTCTAAGAAGAATGCCGAATTCATTACGATCTCCCCTTGATGAGCCCTTCTGGAAAAAACATCTTATTAGCTCAGCAGATGTCCTTAACCAGAATGACAAATGCTACTTTAATATATACGGCATTGTCACAGGGGGGCGGAGAGGGAAGAGGAACCCAAGTGCGGAGGTGCACAAATCCTGGAAACAGGCAGGGGTCGAAGCCGGCAGACAAGTCCATGAGTCGTAGTCGGAATAAGTCCATGAGTCGTAGTCGATGAGGCAGGCAAAGGGGCGATAAATGTTACTGAATGCAGCTGAATGCTAACCTGAGCTCAATTCACAACATCCATCGATTGAGCTGACCGAGTTCTTAATTATTAATTCATTCTTAATTAATTTCCTTTCCATGAGTTCTCAATTATACATAAATAAGTATGCTCTCTTCAAACGGTGAGCCTTGTCTAAGACGTTCCGCACTCAAACTGAATCCACATTAATTAAGTGTCCTGTAAATCTTGAAGCGGTCCGGAGCAATCCGTGTGTTATTGTAGAATCAAAAACAGAAACAGAAAATAAAAAAAAAGGTGGACTGGGACATGCTTGTTTTTAAGTTGTGCAACTTTGTTTACCCAAGGACTAAACTCTTAAGACCATACCTTGAGACTCTTTAAGGAAAAAAAAAAAAAACTCACTGCATGTTTATGTGTTAAGAATTCCGTGTCTATAAAGGTACTTCCTAATCCCCGAGTCGAATAGGCTCTGGTGGTCGATGCCCAAGACCTGGCAACTTAGTTGAGTAAAGGCAGCGATAGGAAGCACAATGGAGACTGAAATGGGCCGGGGGGAAAAACAGTACTTATTTATCTTTCTTAGTTAAATCGGAACTGGTAACACTCCACCAATATTTCCACAAATAGAATAAAATTTGCACATATCTAAATGCGTCTATAGATATCCTGCATTGGCAAAGTCATGCTTAGACAGACAAACAGCGCATTTGGCACCTTAGCGGTTCACGACACCTATCTCACCCGCCTCCCCAGCCTAGGTAGAGCTGTCCGCTAAAAAGGCTGCAACAAAAAATCACCCTCTTGGCACAAACCAATATCCTCTGACGTCAGGGGTACAACAGAAACCTACATATTATGTGACTTAGAAATTCAAGTAAAACATGAGACAGCCATATATATAAGGCACCATTCGTAAACATAACTATGTGCATAAATCCTGTGGTTGCCCATTAAATCCCAATTATGAAATAGCATGACCAAAATGCGCGCTACCAGACAGACTAAGTAGAGTTTATGACTGGTGTGCGACTCCTAACTGCATTCACTCTACTTGCTACGGCGTTGACGGTAAATAACTTTCCTCCGAACCACACAATATCTGCTTTATACACGGAATGCGACGTAGTTACAATTACAAAATACATCTAGTACATTACATGCAAAGGTGTGGGTATCCATTCTTTACCGCCAGGTATGATAATACCGTGTGAGGTTGCAAAATTAAACATGAAACTCCAACAAGGACAGACCGCGCCTCTACCTGTAACCGCAGCATTCAGTCGCCGAAGTTATTATTTGTTTACTGTTTTTGTGGAAAGTACCCTGGCTACGTTATGCTGTGAGCATTGCCACACTCAGATGTGAAGGAGAACCCAACAAATTACACCAAACTGCTGTTAATTGAGGGTGGCCAGGGGGAATTCATTACAAACTGCGTTACTGCACTTATGTTAGCTTCGCGCCGCGTTATCCCAAGTTCACATTGCGAAAGAGCTAAATTGGAACTGTACGGGATCATAGAGACACCCGTTCTGTGATTAAGTCAAATGTACAGTTGTAACACTTGTGACCTTTCTCTTGTAATCGTCTTTGTATAATTACATAAACACATTTTCCCTTAAATATGTAGAAGTTGGTGATGAATTTCGCTGTATCATTTTATCATAATTTAAATAACAGTAGCTACATTTTTATTTACTGAGATTTTGGCAAAGTTTCCACGAAGGTATTTCTATTTTAATCAATAAGGATATAATTTTATGAATTATTAATTCCAAATAATCAATAATATTTTACTTTTTCCTGCAAAGGAAAATTGTTGTATACGGGATTGCCTGCTAGGGCAACTTTGCCTATAGTACAGAAATACCAGAATACTTTTTCTTGTCAAACACATCACGGACTGCAGCAGGCTCAAACTGGTCTCCCGCAATCCTCAATTAACCTCAGACTCAGGGAATGACTAAAAGAAAAGTCTCTTTAAAGGGGTTCATTCACATCTTTTGAATTTTACTACATGTATACTAACATTAGGCTAATCTTCTATCGTTGTGTGGGGGTGGATGTGATCTGACCCTTTTTTTTTTCTTAGTTTGTTTATTGACAGTTAAAGACGAAAAAAAAAGCTGAATGGTTTATCATCTGTCACGCGGAAACTGATTTGTTATTCAGAAAAAAGGTCGTTAGTTTTTTTTAGTGAGACTGGCTAGCCTTTTCCCTCTGCACATTTAATCATTAACTGTAATGTATGTTTTGTCTTGCATGTACTATAGCATATTTTTGCTTACACATGGTTTTCATGAACTAAATACAATGTTTAGAAAGAGAACAGCATTAAACACTTTCAAAATTTTTATTTTTTTACATTCTATATGATAGTATGTTCCTTCTCAACAAACCACCCATAATCAATTGCCCATTAAAATTAACTGTACTGTTTTAATTGCTTTGTATGTTTTCTTTAGTTTTTGGGACTAGCTTTGGCTAAATTGAACATATCACTTGTCCAATCGCATATGTTTGCAATTGTTTGTGGTACCAACCAAATACATTCATGGAAACCAAAAAGAATTAGCCTAAGCACCCCATAAGGGGTGAAAAGGGGTTGAGAGTGCATTTGTCTGCTATTTGTCTGCAGTGCACTGAAGCAATAGCAGGATGACAGTGACATTTCCAATCATCAATCACGCGTCTTTGAAGTACGTCCTCTGTCATAACAGTGTTGCTTCTTAAAGGGAACACAGAGCTGTTATTGGTTATTGTGTTACCCTTACCACACCTGTATTCTGAGTAATAGTTTAAAACAACTCTTTTAACAGTTGCACTTGCGCTGGCTTTAATATAACGCGCCATGGAAACAGACTTGGCCACGCCTCAACTCTAGCGCTGTAATCACCAAAATAGAGCCCCGCGTGTTACACCCACGGCGATTTTTAGCGTATGCAGCGTATTGGGGCGAGGGTGTTCTAATTGGAACCGTTGTCTCTTCTCTCCTTTCATCCCCGATGATGTTGAATTAAACTCCGCATCACAGCACCCATGCTTGGTCTTGGGATTGTAATAAAACAGAACACCTCCTTTTTCAGAACACGGAGACAACAACTGACGCAGTCAACAGATGGTTTCATTTTCATTTAAATAAATAAATATATGCTCCCTTTCCCTTTGCACAATAGCAGAGAGAGGCAGGAGAATTATGGATAAAGCTGTGTAAAAGGACCATATGGTAAGCCCGTCATACACCTGGCCAGCTCAGTCTGGTGTTGTGATGACTGCAGTCGCGACTATTGACGCCGGCCAAGTGGCATTTGAGCGATATGCCCATATAATTACACACAAGGGATCCCCCCCCTGTTTTTGGTTTGATTTACTGGTCGGAGCAAGGCGGCTGTCAGAACCCGACCCTTTCCATTGGCGTCGGAGACAGGATGTAATTAAAACACCAGTGGGGTCCAAATGGTCAGTCCGGGGAGGAGGGGAACGAGAGCCGCTCATAGATGGGGGTGGGACCAGAACTGGGACTAGCTTCGAATCGGCCGGGGGCTCTCTGTTCTCACACGTTGTACATTTCCTTACATTTCTCCTCTGCACACTGTGTATTCAGAATGTATGGCCAATTCTCGTTACCAGGAATATGGTGCGTTTTAAGATCCATTTCAGTGAAATATTTATTTGACTTTGATTGTCAGGGAGGCGCAGTTCAGCACCTAATCCTTTTTTGTTGAAGATGAGCTTGCCTTTGACAAGGACAAAGGGATGAACGGCTATCGCTGAAAATAATTGTAGGTGCGAGCGAGGGCTAATTGACCATGGCCTGTGGTGGATAAGATTCTTCAGGGAGAGGCGCGTCAAAGTGGCTAAACACGTAGGTTGGCTTGCATCTACAATTTCTAAAAAAAGTTTACTTTGACTCAAATGATGGGGTGATCATTCTCATTTTTGTCCCAAAGTACTCGCAATGTCGTGCTGCATTTTGTTAGGGACAAGCTGGTACCCTTTAAAACATGTCAATCCACATTTGTTTCCTTCAATTATAACTAGAACATGCAGGCACTCCTGTGCCATTTCTGTATTGATGATTAACCATTATGAGGAAAATATAGAATATAAACTGTATCTAGGCTTCGTTTGCCATATACTAGACATTACCAAAAGAAAAACACAATTAATTTATTAAATTATTCTTGTTTCCGGTGAAAAGCTGAAAATAGCAAAGCTTTGATCCTTCTAATCCCTGTTTAGGTCCATGCAATCCCTGCAGGATTTTTCTGGTCTTCAAGATGTGCGCAGTCAGGCTGCCTCACCCCAGGTTCCAGACAACCATCCTTAGCTCATTGCAGGGGGTTTCTCACAGGCACAGGAGTGACCTCAGTCTGGGTTCAGATTTGGGCGAAGCAGACCGGTGTGTAAAGAGTGTGAACCTGCTAATGGATCTGGGGCCAAGTTCTGGGTCATGTACACATGTCTGCTGATACAATCCTGTTACGGAGAGACTTTACTTTTTGTGAAAGGAGTTCCTTAATGTTGTCCTGAGGTCAGCCATAGGATGACCTGATGAGTAATGACGGGTGCAATGGCAAATATTAGGCAGGATCCAGTGAACCCCCCCTCTCATGATAGCTATATTTGGAGGAGGGAAAAGGATAATTATCAATGGAATCGGAGGTTTTTGCAGGTATGTCTTGGTTCATGCAGACATTTATCATGTTGTCATCCATGGTTTTAGACAATTACTATTACGTGTGTTTGTGCATTTATACAAGAATATGCATTTTCCTCATTTCGTGTACGTGTAGCTTCTCTGTTTGAAATAAAACAGGAACCAATGCCACTGCGCGCTCTAGGAGTGTATGTTTATGATCTGGTGCAATCTGGTGAGTTTAACAACGGTCTGGGTGTTTGTGAACAGGGATCAGAGAAGGTGCCAGCATGCTGGCAGATCTCGGAGGGTAAATTAAACACTGGTTAATTTAACAGTGAGCCCTTTCTTCGCAGTCTGATCATCTGTTAACTAGCAATGCTGAATGCACTGCCTGGTTGTGCAGCGTTTTGAAGAAACACAGTTTGCTGAATGCAGGGCCGTCGGGCCCTGGACAACTTAAAACAGTATGTTGCATGTTTGATACAAATGAGAATGAGTTGGCAGTATTGACTTAGCTTTGTTAGCGATTGGCAGCACGCTCTGCACTGCTGGGGCAGTTTCACATTTTTTCCCAGATACGCGACCTTCAGGAGAGGCACAGCTCCGTGGTTGAACACCTAGGGGGAATTGATGGGAGGATGCCAGCCCGTGTGTTGACAGTGTATCGAGGTGAGATACTCGGGAGTGACGGACTGACAGGCTTCCGCTGCCTTACCAAGAAATGCCTCTGTGTCAGACTATGCAGAGGATCGGCCCAACTCTTTTCCACTGGAAGGGGGATAGTTTTGCAAGAGAAAGGGATAGAAGCCTTGATGTGTATTCGTTCAATAAGATCTGTTATAAATCTGACACCGTAATCCTGGTGGTGGGGAGGGTTGGTGATTGGTAACTAATGGGAAATCACTTTCCTGATACTACACTAATCTCTCTCTTAAAAGTCTTCAATTGTCATGTTCACTTCAGCATAAAGAGGGCCCGTTTTCATGAAATATGAAAATCAAACCCCCACCGCGCGATCTGAAAAACTACCGCACGCGGCCATCGATTTTTTCCCGACGTCTGAGGCGTGCGAAAATTACCTGCGAGGTCTCGGGTCCCGGCACCCGCCGCATCGCTCACGGTGTCAGCTTAACAGCCACTGTTCCAGGCCAACTGCGTGTCTCACACTCACTTCTGTCCCTTACACAAACACTATCAATCAGAGGGAGATGGAAGGAGGCTGTGGACTGAGACAGAGGTTGTGCACAATCAAGGTTTGGCAGAGCCCCGGGCGTTCTCGGCGAACGCGCCGGGTGGCCCGCGTATTCTCTCCATCCTGTTTTACATACAAAAACGAACCAGGGGCAGACGGAGGGGAACAATGGCGGACGGGCACGATGTGGCAGAGGGCTTTAAAAAGAGCCAGACGCTTGTTGTTGTCGGAGACAAAAGGCAAGAGCTGGTTGGCACTGGAGAACAGAGAAGACCCGTGGAAGAATTGCAGCATGACATGAAGAGAACAAAGAGGCAAGCACTGCACTGGAGAGATAAGAAGTCTGAGAGAAAGGTGCGCGAGAAGACGGAAAAACGGGAGTTTCGCTCAAAAAGTAGAAATTCTGCATGTATATGTCCTTGTGAATTATCCACCCTCAAAGAGTCTGCCTCTGTCTAATTACTGTAGGAATACATGCCGGAGAAAAGCCTTTAAGCTTTCATTCTCATTCGGCTGCTCGAAAACGTTGTGTTGGCTGATGGAATGACAAAATACTTCAATGTGTAATATTTAAAAAAAATCTATGTGTGTCTGACTGTATGCATGTGTTAGGAGGCGTGTTACTGCGGTCAGACAGGGCAATTCACGGCACAGAAAGAGCTGGCCATGAAATCGTGGCAGTCCCTCAGGACGTATTTGTCTATAATGATTTGTATTACACTGACTTGCGGATTCCCCTGCACAAGTCAGTAGTGTGCAACAAAAACACTGATTGCCTTAGCAATTTCATGACTGAATGCTCATAGTCATTCAGTGCCAATCAATCAAGTTTGAAATTGAAGCATTATTCAAGACTTTTTTTTTTTTTTTTTCCTCCAGTTGCTGATTTTAAGAGAATAACATTTTCATATTGTATAACAATAACTATGTTCTTTATTTCACTGTAAAGCAGCATTATTATTATTATGATTTTTTAATTGGTCACTCACATTTATTCTTGGAGACTTACATGTCAAACAATGACTCAGTTATGTCAGTGAATCCAAATAAGAAGTACATTTCCTAATCCCCGAGTCGAATAGGCTCTGGTGGTCGATGCTCAAGACCTGGCAACTTGATTTTAGAGATGTCACAAAGTAACAGGATCAAGCTAGTAAAGACAGCGATAGGAAGCACATACATTTATATCCTGCTGGTCAACATCAACATACTAATATATCAATACCATTGAAATGCCCAGTAACACTAGCGGCTGTGGATTAATTCAATCTCCGGGGGTTGGAGGTCTGATGAGGTAGGTCTTCAGAAGCCAGAGGAAGGTCGTCCCCAAGCTTTTTCGGATGCTGATGGGAGGCTCATTCTACCACTGGGAGTCAGGAAATGTGAGGTATAGGTGTATGCAGGCAGAGAGCAAACTGGTCTAGTGGAGGAGTTCTGGACCAGGTGCTGGGACTGGATGGCGCGTGCAGCAGTCCAGGCAGGAGAGCACCGGGGCCTGGATCAGAGCTAGGTGGAGCTGGTGGTGGGTGGTGGTGAGGAAATGCAGGCGCTGGTATGAGAGCTTTCCTGTATATTGAGGTTCCCTATATTTATTTATTTATTTTTTGTGGTACTTTCTGCAGATTCCCACCCAGGTTATATACCGTGTAATGCCCTTAGTTTTCTGGGCGGATGGCTCCGTTTGCCAGTAAGCAGGCGGAGGCGGCCAAGCGTGCAGACAAAACGACCTGCCGCTGAATTAGACCAAGGAGGCTTGTGGGGGAGAACAATATGTATGTAAAAGAGCACGGGCTAAGGCTCCTCGCCTTCTTAATGATTGGACTGGGCTAATAACGTGCTTGATTAAACCCAACATGCTCCGTTTAGGGGATCTGGGCAAGTGGTGATATCCTGTGCAGGGAGCCAGTGCGTCAGCAGTCCTGCACTGCAGAACAGCCATCACCTGCCATTAAGGAGACTTACCCAGACATATGGGTCTCTCCACGCCACTCCCTCAGACCTTGCTGAGCGGGCAGGCTGTCTTTCCACTCCCGGCAGTCACCCCCAGGGATAAGAGGAAGACCTGAGATCAGCATGTGAGGCAAAAAGAAATGTGCGCACAAACTACTTGATATTCACAGAGTTAAAGGCAGCTTACTAACCTATGGAGGAACCTCCCTGCATACATGTGTTTTACACAGAAATGCTACTAAAGGGAATACCATACAGTAGACAGGCTAGGCAATGCGGACACAAAGACACATGGTTTTGTTTGCATTATGTACAGCTGAACATACAACCATGTCGGTTTATCAATGTATGTCCTTTGTCAAATGCAAGCTCTCTTTTGTACTGACAAAATATTCACGTTCCACTGTGAATATAAAAAAAAAATATATATATTGTTTGTTAGTACCGGATCATATAAAGGCACAATATTTTATTAACCACCCTCCTCACACCTGCCAAAACAAGAGTAATTGTTTGCCGGATAATGGGAGGAATTATAGATTAATCAACATGATTGCATAAATTGTTATCGAAAGAGTCAACTTTATCATAGGAAGTTATTAGCAACTCCTGTGGTTTTATGCTTTTGTTAATCTGCACTTTGAGAAACTGAGATAGATTAGTTAAGTAAATTCTGTTAGATTTAAGATCAACAAAAAAACAACCAACTGGTGGCCAATGTTTCTACTGAAGACTGATATCAGCATTGTCTATGATAAACTCTGACCCATCACATCTTATCTAATGGTCCATTAACAGCCCCCCACGGGCACCCGAGGCCCCTTGTTAGCAAACAAACAGTCGAAAGGGGATAAAACCAGGTTTATCTCGCTCAGTGCCTCGGATACTCTCAGATCAATGGCCACGCGGTTAATCATGATAAATCGAGGCGCTTGAACAATCAAAAACTGCTTAGGCTGGGACCGAATCAGAAGTTTGACAACCTGCTAATCGCATTTAATAAATCTGTATTTAATGTTTGGTTTTTTTCTTGGTTTTTTTTATTTTTTACTTTTTATTTCTTCTATTCATAAAAATATTGAATACTATTTTATTTATTTAAATAAATATTTAAATACAATTTAATTAAGTGTGATTAGCGGTTTTGGTCCCGGCCATAATATTTAAACCTCAAGATTCTTTCAATTTAAAATCAATTCTAAAATTATATGTATTATCTAAATCCCTTAAAAGGCAATTCCACTAAGGAGAAGAAGCAGGCTTATAAAGACAGGTCTAGAGAGAACATTGATTTAATCCCTGATATATGCTTTTAGTGTGGGGGGTTCGGGCGGGGGGGGGGGGGGGGGGGGGGGGGGGGGGGGGGGGGGGGGGGGGGGGGGGGGGGGGGGG
>JAOYSI010007924.1:0-11829 GCA_025775065.1 Hiodon alosoides | reverse complement strand
GTGGAGATGTGGCCGGTGTCTGGAGATGTGGAGATGTGGCCGGTGTCTGGAGATGTAGTCGGTGTCTGGAGATGTGGCCGGTGTCTGGAGATGTGGAGATGTGGCCGGTGTCTGGAGATGTGGAGATGTGGCCGGTGTCTGGAGATGTAGTCGGTGTCTGGAGATGTGGTCGGTGTCTGGAGATGTGGAGATGTGGCCGGTGTCTGGAGATGTGGAGATGTGGTGGGTGTCTGGTGGGTGTCTGGAGATGTGGAGATGTGGTCGGTGTCTGGAGATGTAGTCGGTGTCTGGAGATGTGGAGATGTGGCCGGTGTCTGGAGATGTGGAGATGTGGAGATGTGGTGGGTGTCTGGAGATGTGGAGATGTGGTCGGTGTCTGGAGATGTAGTCCGTGTCTGGAGATGCGGTCGGTGTCTGGAGATGTGGAGATGTGGAGATGTGGTGGGTGTCTGGAGATGTGGTGGGTGTCTGACAGGATTACTGCCTCCCACAGGTGGAAGCCACTCCCGCTCCTGGTGAAGATCCGGTCCCGCCGGCCCCCAGCAGCCGGCCCCTGAGTCCCCGACAGCGGAGGGCCCAGCAGCCCCGCCGGGCCACCTTCCCCGTGGCCACACACCCGCCCCAGGAGGAGGGCGGCGCCAGCTCCACCCTCCTCATCGTGGTACTCACCCTGGCCTTGGCTGCACTCATCTTCCGGAGGATCTACCTGGCCAACGAGTACAAGTTTGGCTACGAACTGTGATGGAGACCCCCTCAGCCACCGCCCTTGTCTAGCACATGCCCCCCTCCAACTTCCGTAGGGCGCACTTCCGCCTCACCCACTCAACTTATAGGTCTTCGAGTTTTAGACTACCATTTCTGATTTATGATGTACCCCACCTTTTCCCCTGGGTATCAGGGTTGAGATGTACTCTTAGAAATGCTATATTTAAAAGGGGCGGAATCTGTTTTTTTTTTAAAGCGAAGACCCAACCCCAGTCCTTATACAGTGCTACACAGCAACTGCATGGGTGTCAAATACCATGTGCATCTATTGTTGTCCTGTGGTGCAGGATCGTTAGGGTCTGCTGTGCTCCAAAGATCAGATTAGTTTAGATGTTGAAATCCTGCTCTTTTTTCCCCCAAAGTTGAATTATATAAAGGGAAGTACTTCACACACACAACCTACTATGGAACGGCCAGCAAATGCATCCTTTCAAATAGAGTGCATTGGCAGCCGAAAGACAAGAGGGAGCAGGTGCCACTCAAGTCAAGGCAGGTTACCTGTAACGGTTATATTTCCGCTCAGAGGAAAAAGTGACCCAAATTGGCAGTCACTGAAAATTCTATATCACCAGTTCTCTCCCGGTACGGATTAAAGTTGTCAAGGAAAGGGCAGGCTTGCAGTGTGTCTGTTTCTGCATGTTTTGTCTGGACTGCTGCTCTCGCTTGATCTCGCTTGTCGGTGGATTTACCATCTACTGATGCTTTATATGGGAGAGTGGATAGTGTAACTTTCTGTTTTTACCGATCGCTCTGTTGTCTAAATGGTGAGGACGATTTTACTACATACACACCTACACAACCACTCGAAAACACCCATCTGTACGCAGTCACACTCACACTCATACTCACAAACTCACACTCACACACACACTCACACTCACAAACACACATACTCACACTCATACTCACACACACACACTCACACACACACTCACACTCACACTCACACTCACACTCACAAACACACACACACACACACACACACTCACACTCACACACACACTCACACTCACACTCACACTCACACTCACACTCACACTCTCACACTCACACTCACACACACACAGAAACACTTGCACGCCTGAGCTGCTGAACAGGTGCCTCTATAAAATATTTTAGGGGTGGAATGAAAGGGCTGGAATGCCCGCCATTATGTCTTGAGATCTAACCGAGGCGCCCCATGCAAGATTGCACGTGTGTGTCTGTGTGCGTGTGTGTGTGTGTGTGTGTGTGACTGTGTGTGTGCACGTGTGAATGATAATTGCTACAGTTTTCCTTCTCTGAGTTCATACTCTTCAAAGATAATGTTGAGGTACTGCTATTTAGACCGATAAATAACCAATACGCTAGGATATTATTCAATTGAAAACCATTTGCTATACCTCGATATGCTGGGTAAAGATTTATGATGACGATCCATCCATGCAGTTGCTATAGTGCGAACAGTGGAAGAAGCAGCTCTCAAAATGGGAGTAACTGAAGCAAGAAAAAGGTATTGATTGTTTTTACCTCTCCATAAAACATAATATAGCACATAATGATCTGAGCAAATGGGGATGAATATAAAAGGTGTGAACTGCATTTAAATTCCTGCACCTCATGGAAGGGTAAGGAAACACTGCAAACGACCATATATATTAACCCATTACATAGGAATACATGTTTATCCTATACATGCTGAGAGACTGCTGAGAGAGCCAGAGAGGCCATTTTGGGTAATACCTGGTGAAATGGACTCCATGACGATGGCAAGGCAACTCCCTGAGATGTTAAGTTGCCGATAGCCAGAGAGCTATATCACTCCAGCTGATCTTCATTTGTATGACAGGAGTAGTGTTGTACATAAAACTGTTGCAATAAGATATAAACCTTTCGACCATGTGCCTCCAATTCCAGTGAGGCTCATAGAGTGCAGATAGGGCAGCCTTGACTGACAGACAGCCAGCGTGTGACAGACAGTATCCCCGCTCAGAAAGGGCTCTTTTTCTCCCTATCCCAAAGGATGTTATTTCCCTCCCTCCGCGGGTGTTTCAGTTGCCTCTGTCGAACTTGCCTTACTATTTGGGGAGTAAGAGGTCTGTGTGCCAAAGGAACTACGCTATTAAGAGGCCCTACCAACAATTAACAATATCCTAAAACGGAACGATTTGCTAACTTCAAATCATGGCCCATGTCAGTTAATAACAACTTATAATCTTATGAAAGGTTTTTCATAGTTTTATGATTATTTTGTTATTATTGGAATTTGTATTATCAGTGCTTTTAGACTGAACAGTATAACATCATTCATGCTGTATGCACTGCACAAAACAAGGGCGATGTTTTTGCACTTTGTCATATGCATATCAACTGTCAAACACATGTTGCACTTCACATTAAGCCATAGACACCCTATCCTACAGTAAATTGCTCAGGCTCCCCTAGCAAAGTCTTAAAATAAATAGAATTATTTTGGTTTTTACGGCTCTAACTTCTCGCTTTGCAGGTAACCAATTGATTTAGACCAGCATTAAAGTGAAGTATAGAAATGTATTTTGGCATATTACAATAATGATGTATTTTACATCGTTATTTATAATAATGACATTTTATAGTTTACAGTCTAGGTATCATTTCAAAGGCTTTCTTCATGTAAAATATTGAAACTTATGAGACCCTGTCAGTAGCCAGGTCATTTTGGGCGTACACAGCAGGGGACACAGTAACTAGTGATTGCACAGGACTTTAAACAGGCCCGGGTGGCAGCCTGTCTCAAGTCAGATCGTTTTTTAAAAGGATTACATTGTTAAAGCAAGCAAACAAGGATGGATGCATTCGGTAACTGGAACGCAAAACCCTAAACTTAACTTACGACCAATAGTTTTACTGTCTACAAGAACCTAGTACTATATTGCATTCATTATTATTATTTAATATTCAAACAAGGTTGTACACCTAGGTGTTAAAGGTATTGATTCAAACTCACATTAAAAACCATAAAAGCAATGATACAAGGGTAAAATATAGCCTTCACTCTTAGACGAACGCGGTGGAAAGGGACAGGGGACTTAGATACCCTCTTCCTTCACTTGTTTTATGTCCATTTAGAAGTGCAGCCAACCAAAATTACAACGCAGACTAATCCAGCACTAAGCCCTTGCTCACAAACAAATGAAAAGTATAAAGCCAGAGCAAGCTAAAAGGTTAGTAATGTGTTCAGCTCACCAACTCTCCTGGGGACATTATATAACCTTGTCATATTCACAACTTAATGAAAGGCAGTTACGCTCCAGAGCCTCCGACTGCCCCAGTTTCAATTTAACATGGTTAGACACAGTATTAATAATTCGGTGGCATATGCGAGTTTGGGCCTTCAGTGGATGGACTCAAACATGAGGCAGAGCATCATTTAGGGACGGAAAGGAGTGCTTCTGTAAGCAACTTACTTGTGACCCATTTTCCCCCCACATGCAAAAGACTCGAAACAAAGACACCCAATGCCAACTCCTGTCTTCTCTCCTTGTCTTTTAGTGCAGCATTTCCAATTATGAACAACCACCCACCAGGTGGGGTGGCAGGTGGCATGGTGGTTAAGGCAGTGGACTTTTAGCAAGTAGGTTGCGGGTTCCGAATCTCCAGAGAAGCCCTCCTGTAGAACCCTTGAGCAAGGCCCTTGACCTGAATTGCTTCAGTAAACATCCATCTGCATAAAGTTTTACATTGTAAGCTGATTGCTATAAGAGTAACTGATGGTTTGAATAACTGAATGTGTTTAACAGAACCAGTTTGGGTGACTTTGGAGTTAGTGGTGCGACTCCATCCGTAAGATCTCTGTACAATTAGATGTCGGGATAGTGATAACCCTAAAAATAAACTGAACTAGTTTCTTTGAGTATATGTATACTTGACGGGATGTATTCCATTGTTTTGCTAGCTGGAAGGCAACACAATGGAAAATCGACGAGCTGGAGAGCTTCTGGAAAGCTTGCAAACAGAGCAGCTGACACGGCCCAGGCTTATGATGCAGTCTCGAGTAATGAGTACAACCAAGCCCACTGCCAAACGGGGTTTTCACACAATTAACACAATTGTACTTTTTGGAGATGGGATCTTCACGTACGCCATGTACCCAATTACAAAGGAGGTCAGGAAAACAAATTTAATAAATGAGCATGCAATGGGATGAATGGTTGGGAAAACACTGTCTTTGTAAGAATTAAGAGCAGCTTTTAAGAATAAGCCACAAAAAAAACAAAAACAAAAATAAAAATCATAATTTTTTAAAGTTATGAAAAAAATTATTTTATCAGGAAAATGCCTAGCGAATAAAATAACATGGGAATAGTATCTAGGGAGAATAAACCGATATTGAGCATTTAAGGTAAGTGTGTTTGTTGATTTGCATTGCAATGTTCAGTGGAAATCTGCCTTAATAGACTACAATAGAAAATTGTCTGACAATTAGTAATTACTTCAGAAAGGCATGGCCTGAATGATTGTTAATAACAGGATTAGAGATGGTACATTACGCCACCGCCAATGTTTAAGAATAATTTTTGTCAATATTCATGTTTGTCACACATAATGCACCCTAAAACTTCTTTCCTCCTTGGAAAACTAGTTAATAGGTCAAAGCGGAAAGCATATGATCAGCCTGTACCCTGTTTCTCAGCAGTAGTCAGGGAAGATTACTCATGCTCGATGACACTGCAATACCAGACCCCAGCTTCCAGAGCGTGGCATTTTACACAAAGGCCTGTTATACAGAATAGATAATGCTCCTGTCCTCAATTATCCAGTTCCTCACATACACAATTTTAGAGCCAGTGGAATTAGAGATTATAGTTCAGTGAGGAGGAGTGACAATATACTCTGCACCTGAGAAGTGACGGTGAGGCCAAAACGGTACTGACCAAAAGTCTCTAAATGGCCTCAAAACAAGGGTAGAAGGGTTCCTCCTCTCTAACAGTTATGGGCACGGTCAACATTCAAAGTGAGTTAAGAACTCCAAGAACCACCTGAAGCATTCCGGCTGACGTGAAAACAAGAAGCAATATCAGCATCTCTGAGCTCCCACTGCTTAGCAAAGGTGGAATGTTTAAAAATTGCACCTCTGTCAATGTTGAACCTGCATATACTGTTCTCAATCACGGTAAGACATACATGTCTCTCATCAGACCACGTAAATCATTTGAACGTTAGACAGAGATACTTGCTTCCCTCCACTTAAAAACTGTCATACAAATGTATATAGTAACAAATATTATATAGCAAACATTTAGATGCATTTTCCAAAAGAAAATATGTTGTCCACAAAACGTAGCCTAGAGAAATAAGTCAAAGTGACCTACTGCAAGCTAAAAAGCTCATCAGACAGATGTCAAAGCTGGTTACCGCAGATTAACTGATGTTTCCTAAGAGACACACATGGACCAAGTTTCAGCAGCAAAAACAGCTCAAACTTCCCCAACTACAAAAATAACACAACCAGTGCTATAAAAACAACGATCATCTTCCCACCTGAAACAAAACTTCTGACCGTTTTGGATGGTCCTTAAAATACACACTGGGCACAGATCTGTGAATTCAATGAGTAATTTAAGTCCACATTCCATTTTCTGCTACTTTCCCGATAGAAAAGGCAGAATGACTTTTTCCTCCAATGGGTGAAAATAACAAGAGTGCACAAATAAGTTAGTTTCATTGTGTAGTTTCTTCTGCACAGTAACCCCAGCATTATGTTTGCAAAAGTTAATTATCTGATAGGATACACAGTGGCTGAACCACATGAATTGGTTCATTTGGTTATCCACCACACAAAACAGGACATTTCATTAAATAAGAGCATTATAACCAAATACAGCAAACAATTATTATTTGTTGTTTGTAAACTTTAAGCCCCAAGTACTACATTGTGAGATAATTGAGATTTAGCAGCAAGGCACATATTTTGATTTCTCATTAGGCAAAAACAGAACTGAAACGTATTTATGTGTGTAAGAACATATTTCATAAGTGTTTAATTTAGGATGAATTGTTTAGTTTCAAAACATTTCTATTGACAGATCAGTACAAGTTTTCTTCGGATATGTTTTGATCATTAATCAATTAAAGAATGATGTTTAATACACTCCCCAATGGCAGATTAAATTGTATGAGTAAAAAATGAAAAACTTTGTATGTGTACTGTAACTTTTACTGAAAGTATTAGTTTTAAGTAAAGAATTTTGATTAACCATAAAAGTGGATAGAAAAAAACGGGAGAAAAGAAAGCTGTAACAAACCTCCAAATCCTCAGGAGGCTCAATTAAAATAATATGGAGATAAAAAGAGCTTCCATTCAGTCCAAAGTGTCTTTATTTTGATGTGTGTGTGTGTTTCAGTGGATTTCTCAACGTTTTGTTTATCTAAGAATGCTACCTTAGTATGCTACATTCCAAAACAATATATTATTATTATACTCAGCATCTGCATAAGTGCCATCCTTCATTGTAACTTTGAAAACACAACCGTTATTTTCCTATGAATATTTACTTGTGCAACTGTTTCACCGAAATGTTAACAATAAATAATCTCTGTGCTTGACCGCGCAGTATGATATATGTATCCCAGCAGCGGATGAGAGCGCCCGTCGCCCACGAGAACATTTTCCTGCTTTCCCCCAAGAAAGCCGCGGCTGACAGAACCCGAGGAAGGGGAAAAAAAACACCCAAAAACAAACACGGAGCTCGGAATGCAAACATTTACACTCATTAACAGTCTCCAGATCAACACACAAAAAAAAGCGTTTGCCTGATGGGCCTGCCCCTCTGGGAACGTGTTGCTCATTTATAACCGCGTCCAAATCTCGCCCGTTTGTCCTCCTCTAGGCCCTTGGCCAGTACACCACAGTGCTGCTGACTTCCACAGAGCTCAAGGCATGACCCGCTGTTTGTGGCTAAAAGGTGCGGGATTTGATCGCGCTGAAACACACCGTATAAGACACTGCAGATTGTGTGGGATAACGGATTTTCAGAGCGCTAGAATTCTAAAGTAAAGCACTTTGAAGGTTGTATTTAAACTGAGGACTGTAATTACTTAGATACATAAACACTGTTTGTTTACGTATCTTTTTTAATTTTTCCGCAATTTCCCCATGGGGGGTAAATAAAGTACCTATCTATCTATCTATCAATCTGTCTATCTATCTATCAAAACAAAGAAAACTAAACACAGAGGAAGACACAATTATGGGAAAATGTATTCCTAGGTAATGGAATGATAAGGCACAGAATAGAAGTAGGCCCACATGTACTGTATTCTGCAATAAGGGGCAAAGGACAAACACTCATAATATGTTTTCACGTTATTTAAATACACAAGAAATAAATAGACTAAAGAATGGGAATCATGTCACCAGTTTACTGCAACACGGCATCAAGATAATAAGTTAAGTTAAGAATTAAGTTCTTCATAACACAACATGAAGAACTCAATTTAGAGTCCTTCAAGTGACCTAAAATTGTAAAATCTTGGAACTGTGTTAAAATCCATAAAATCATATGCATTACTCAAAGAAATTAACTGTTGTCACTCTATAAATATTTTCATTTGTAGCCTACCTAAAAATACATAAAATAAATAGATAAAAATTGTTGTTATGACCATGGTTTCTTAAGGGGTTTTCCATTTGAGACATTTGTTTGAAATAAATACTAATTTGAACTGCACTGTATACCATTAGTCCTGTATTACACTGCAGTATACTATAACTGCGAGGTTCATTTGTTTGTCACGTTGTGTTGGTCCCGTTTAATTCCTACGATAATTTTATACAGCCTATTTAACCGTTGCAATTTTTTTTTTTTGATAAGACACAATGAAGCACCTCAGTTAACAAGCCCATAGATTTGATAGGTCCCTGTTTCCATACAGTTTTTCATATACAAAATGAAAATGATTTCTCTGACTTCCAGTTCCGGAAAGGCCGTACAGTACTTGAGACTAGCTGTGAGTCAAGGAGATTTAAGGCATAATGAACATGGTGGCTGCAGGCTTAATTAGGACCAGAAGCCTCCTCTTTGTAAACACTTCCCTTTTATGCATCGTAAAAACACTCAGGGGGCACCCCCTGCTTCGAGGTCATTGTTAGTGTAAGGCTATTACAAAGTGGCATCTAGCAACATTGAAATTACCATGGCTGCGACCTGCACCTCATTACACCACACAAGGAGCACGAGAACAGGGGGCGTACTTAATAAGGGAGGAGTTCTTCCATTAGGTTCTCGCCTGACTCGATGACTTAAATGTCAGCAAGCCGAGCCAGCCAACAACAATACAACACATTTAAACTGGGGTTTTCACAAATGGAGCGATCAGGAAAATAAACGAAATGGCTTGCCTTTCCGCAGCTTCCTGATAGGCTAAAGCACAAGCAGCAAAACACCGCTACACTTTAATGAAATAAGCGGGAAAAACTCAACCCGTGAGCCATTCTGAGAGCCTTGTGTCGCATCAAATAATGTCTCCCGTGGTTGTGATAAGAAAACTAAAGTCACCTTATGGATCTGGTGAGTTGCGTCTCATGGTGAATTTCAGTGTCTGTTTTTAAATTTTAATCACAATGCATGATTCCAAATGGGGGGTATAACGGTTTTGATGTTTTCAGTATGCAATTTAAGGTTCATCTCACAATGGAAATAAATAAATTAGTGCCTATATCCAATACAGTCTGAGTCTGCCCATATCTGTTGTCCTGTAGCACAGGGGCAACATAAGCATATTTTTTCTGTAATCCTGCCTATCCTGCTGGACAATATATCTAATGAACAGGTTGGATATTATATATTAATATACATTTAAATATATATTTTGGTCTTTTTTTCGACACCTTCCTTACTTCCAGAAACCCAAGGCAAATAGCTCTCATTAATCACTCAACCAGTACAATAACGTTGTCAGAAATCATGAAAGAATTTCTCTGAAACCAAGCGTTATTGCATCCTAAAGACAAATTTCCTAGCTGCCCTTCTGGACCGAATCATTGGATGGTGGTTAAGCGGAATTGGCTTCCATTTCACACGAGGCTCCTTTTAGCCTCAAGTCCTCGTGCCTGGTCCTGTCCAATTTATCAAGCAGGATCTGGCTGGGGTTGGCCTCTTCCACAACTGCAGCCATTAGAGGACTGCATTTTCATCATATTTTGTCCAAGTTTTCTTTTTGCCATGTGAATCCTTATCTATTTGGCCTATAAAATGAACGACAGAGTGTAAAGTTAAACTACTTAAAACAATATAAAACAAAAAATCTACTAAAGATTGCAATTGTAAGGAAAAATCGACTTGTAGAAGTAGTATCTGGACTCTGTTGCCCCTCATGTCCTATAGAGCAATACGCAGGGCATACCCGGCACTCGAGACTTCCGCATGAGGCTGAAGCCCGCAAGCGATCCATGTATTTAACAGCGGGGACACAAAAGCCATCAGGAGCAACATACCAGAATCGCAGTAACTTATCACCAATGGGGTATGGCAGCCGGCGACCTAGGGCTACAGAACGCGGATACTGGAAAACCATCGCCTGGTCTGATTAAGACCGGTTCCTGCTGCTTCATGCTGATGGGAGGACCCGGATATGGCGAAAACTGGATCCGTGCTGCTTGGCTGTCAACAACCCAGGCTGGTGGTGTCGGTGTGATGGTGCAATGATGTGGGGTGGTTGGGTCCCTTGGTGCGAGTGGAGCAATGTTCGAATGCCACAGGACATCTGAACAGTGTTGTCGCTAAGGTGCATCCCTCCAAGGCAGCAGTATATCCATCCGCAAATGGGTTCAGATATACACAGTGGCACAGATCGAGCTAACATTCATCTTTCTCACGGGATCAATAATTGGCCTTTCACACTAAACAGTATTGAGTCAACATTGCAAAAACTGCAGGGAGGGCATAAGCAACCAATTATTAATCTATATCAAGCCGAAGAAGACAATTTAATTATCGCCCCATCAATATTTCTGGAACCTGTACAAATGTAGTTCAGTGACCTCTGGATTTGCTTTCTATTCCAGTGAGTGAGGTGGGCTCAGAGCAGCACAGCAGTATGGTTACTTCAAAACTAATTTTACCTCCTTGTGATCAAGAAGCCACTCTGTGTTTACTGTGTTGTCTACATCAGGGATCATGTCCCCTCCTGATACCACTCAGACATTCAAAAATGCTAATTTAAATGTAAAGATGTCAAAATACATTTTGTCAAAATATCTGGATAGGGCAGTTTGACAGAGCAAAGACAAAAAAACATGCCATTCTAGAAAAATCCTTGCTACAGGTAAAACCATGACAATATTTTCTAGTCCCAGCAATAAGATCTGAGTGGAAAGAAAGAAGCTGTTTAATAAAAGTCCTGTGTCTAGCTTATAGATAAAGTAAGATGCATAATTCATCAAGTCCTTTCTAAAGCTGTGTGCTTTGTGGAAAGTGAAAAATAATGTCGACTGCATGCGTTCCAAATCCAGACATGAAGCACAATGAATACAATCGCAGTCGTTCTTGATGTATGAAATAAAACATTCTAGAGAACAGCCATGAGGCTGCCAGCCTTTACTGACAAATGTTTTGCTCAGAGTTTTCTTTCCCTAGTCATTCACGAAAACTGCGAGGTTGTGAGCATAGTCCGTCTTCTTCCAGCAGTAAAACCCAGCACGGACAAAACTAGCCTTGGCCTAGTTTCCCCTGAATCAGAGTATTACTCTTAATCCGTGGTTTATTGTCACACGTCTAAGGGTATAATTCCACAAATCCAGTGGAGCATTATAGCGCAAATTTATGCTTTTGAGCAGATGCCTGTCCACAGTTTTCGAGGTGAAGGAAAAATATTTAGAGGCCTACACTATCTTTTGCCAAGGAGAATATAGGTAGCAATAATGTCTACCATCAGCCATATTCAGGACATCGATGGTAGGTGGCCAATCTTTGCCCCTCAGGTCAAACTTGCACTCTGTTTAACTTAATTTCATTTGCTGTTTCCTGCTCTTTTCCAAAATGAGCACTGTGTTAACTGGCAGCATACTCAGCTTACCTGAACGATTCCCCCCGAGTCAGTGGGAGC
>JAOYSI010007921.1:30139-43096 GCA_025775065.1 Hiodon alosoides | reverse complement strand
CCCCCCCCCTTGCTTCGCCCCACACCCCCCTTCCCCGCCCCTTCTGCTCTTCTGTGGGGGGGGGGGGGGGGGGGGGGGGGGCGGCCCCCCCCCGCAATTATACAGACTGGCCTCTGTGTAGGCAACACAGTGGTCCCCTAACGAACAGTCAGACTAGGAATATCAATACATATTACGATGAAGTTTCACCAATAGTATAATATTTCTACTGCATTAAAGAGCCATTTACCCGGCCGTAGAGCGTGTGAAGGAGCGAATGACCGGTCCGGTCAGCCACACAGCAGCATCTGTGCGCCTGGCCTCCCTTCCCAAACTTCAGGCTCTGGCCCCCGAAGGCACGCTGGTAGATCTTCCCGTCCTCCGTGCGGCTGAAGGGCATGCCGAAGTTCTCCAGCTGAGGAGATAGGCGGACAACGTAGCATTTGATCTTTAGCAACATGCTCAACTTTCGCATTGGCAACGATCTCGTCTAGAAAACGTTTTTTTGGTTTCATCCATTCACGAAGGAAGGCCCTTCGCTACCGTGTCAGCACCAACTACGCTATACAGAGATCCTGACATAAGCCAAGAAGACATGTCTGAGAAGTTGACCATGCCATGGAGATGTCAGAAATGTTACGATCACAAATTTAACACACTGACGCACAATAATGCTAGCACATAGAATGCTAATGATTTGTTGCCGATATAAGTGTATTAATGTCACCATCATCGGTGGCACCGACATTGTGTAAAGGACCGACATCAGCAGGACACGCACCTCCACAACAGCAGCTGGGGCCTGCTCCGTCATGTAGTGGATGGCATCTTGATCTCCCAGCCAATCCGATCCCTTCACCGTGTCATAAAAGTGCCATCTCCAGTCGTCGCCTTCCATGTTGCCGAGGGCTGCGTTGATACCACCCTGGGAGAGGAAAAAAAACTGGACAAATGAAGAGCCTTCGGACACAACAACGGAACACATCATCTGAAATCAACATCGTTTTGTCGTTTTGCTACTAAAGCTAGAAAATCGTATGAGAGCCGAGTTTGGAGTGCACAATGAAAGGAGGACTTTGGAAGACTCATTTATTAAAATCAGTAGACTGGTGTATAAAACCTCTGCATATAATGTTGAGGTAGACTAGGATTATGGCCTCCGGTGGACAGTAGTAAAGGTTAAGGTGAAAACAGGCCACATAAACTAGAGTGGCCCAGCGTTTTGTGATACTTGTGAGCAATACCGGAGAAAGCACAAAGTGTATGCGTGTAACGTGCAGCGTACCTGAGCTGCCACAGTGTGGGACCGGGTAGGGAACAGCTTGGTGATACACGCAGTGTTGAAGCCAGCTTCCGACAGCCCGAAAGCTGCCCGGAGTCCCGCTCCACCAGCACCCACCACCAAAGCGTCAAAGTCATGGTCTACCACGGGGTACTGAGTCGAGATCTGTGGACGCAAACATAATCGTCTCAGAAGTTGCTCTCTGCACAATAAAGAAATTTGCTGAAGAAGTGGAATACAAGGCTCTAGATGACAATGAATTACTTTCTACCCAGACAACCGTCAACAAGATATATTGACAACTTACAGCATCTGAAACTTTAGCATTGTCCTTTTTCCCATAAACAGAGAAGTGTAATTTCCGTGCACTCCCAGTTGAAACTGCAGGTAGCTAAAAGACAAACAAATTGAGTGAGGTAAATGACCAACTGCACTGTGGTGAAAAAAAAACACACCTGCGTATGTACGTAAATGGTAAGGAAGGTACTGCTAAAAACTAGGGAAGCTAACATCAGCATACCGAAAGGATGTTTTCACCCCGGAAGAAATTCGTTACGTTTTTCAGTTTATTAACCGCTAAGGCGCTAGTGGTGAAACGACTATATGTTAATATATAACAGCATTAGGTAGAAAATAATAACCAGTAACGACTAAAGGCAATATCTACTGACTGACAAACGCGAAAGCAGAATGCTAGTTACGTAACTTTTAAACTAAAAATGTTACATAATTCTCCGTTTTATGTACCATTTTAAAATCAGACTTATTTTTCAAGTACCTGCAAGTTGGATAGGCAGTATAAAGCATTTAAAATGGAAGCACCATAATATTTGTGCGCACTCGGATTTAATCAAACCGCGCATGCCGATTTGTAATGTAATGTTTTCACCCTCATCTCTGACCTTCACGAGATGTGTCAGCGGCAATCAGAATAATTGAAAACAATAAATACAGGACGTGCCGGTAACACCAATGTTAGTCTTAACAGTGTCATACCAAATGTTACATTTAATACTATGCCTAATGGCAAACAATTATCACTCCATTGCTTTGTTTAGCAAGGACAGTTACCTAACCACCTCTGCGAGTCAGTACTATACAGACACTGCCAGTTACGAAACCAAATTACAGAATAGGCAAAATTCTCTTCCGTTGAAAAACTCTACTGAACCGATCGACTACTACACTTATTATTTCAGCCCTGAATAAAGTTGACTGCCTTAATACTCACTGCTTTGGAAGAAAGCACTCTTTTCGTAAGAACACGAGAAACAGCACACACAGCAGCCATGGCGAACTACGAATAGAGTCGACTCCTCCCCTTTATTTTTTTTGTACCAGAAGAGCAGTCTGTCCAACAGTGTAAATCTGGCAACAAGAAGACATTACATCCGGTCCTGGAAAAAGCTGGGGAAAAATCAAAACAAAAGATTTAGGCGATGCACTTTTTTTGTCCAACCCCTCAATAATTAATACGGTGTTTAAATAAAAAAATATTTAATCTTACACGGATTGCTTACTGTTCAATTCATTATAAAATAACACTGCTTTTAATAAATGCACTGTACAGACAAACGAAGAGAGAGAGAAAAACAGTATTCTGGGCTGTATGGTACGTGTATATTGCTGTGTACAGAAAACCCTAAATATGATGGCGAAGTAAAAGGGGGTCTAACATACTCAGCAGCACACCTACTATCCAAATCCGCAGAGCAATACTCAATAAAACATGTAACTTTTTGAACTGTTTGACATTACTTGCATCCTCCCAAAGAGTCTTTTATTTTGACGTTTTTTTCCGTTATAGGAAACGTAAGTAACGTCTTTTTGTTGCCAGATTCACCCTGATACACTACTTTCCTTTCCACGAAACGCCACATAAACACTTTGCGTAATTGTTTCCTGGGACAATTGAAAGCACTCTATCAACTAATATTTCCCCGGCACGAGGGAGCAAATGGTGTCTATATATTAGCTAGCGTTCTTGTCTCTTGGATTCGTTTGTATTTTGTTGCTTTTGTGATCACTCTGCAACCAAAACCAATATATCAGTTCGTACCCCCAATCCCAAACAGCTCCATAATCACACGGCCATCGTGGAGCCGCGCGCAATACTTGGCATCCCTCCTGTCTGAGCTTCACCAGGCAGATGCCGTGAAAAAGTATTTGCCCCCTTCCTGATTTCTTAGTTTTTTGCATATTTTTCACACTTAAATGTTGCAGACCATCAAACAAATTTTAATATTAGACAAAGATAACCTGAGGAAATACAAAATGCAGTTTTGTTTTTTTTAAAATGATGATTTAATTTATTAAGGGGAAAAAAGCTATACAAACCTACCTGGCCCTATGTGAAAAAGTAATTTTTCAGTAAAAAAAAAAAGTTTAAAAAGTAACAAAAAAAACTGGCCTCCTCAGATGTAGCCCCAGCGCACACGTGCTGACGTCCAACTGTACGAAAAAGAAGAGAGGAGGTGATGACGAAATGTCAAATCTCTCGAGTATTGAATCGTCTAACCCGTAGGCCTGCAGGGGCTGTTTGTGAGGAAGAGAAGAGAAAGAGGTTTTTTTTTTTTTTTTTGCATGTACTTTTCTGGTTGCCTCCGGAGGGACTCTTAACTCACCGGCGTGCTGGCCTGCTTTTGCTGCGAGTCTGAGAAAGGCATGCAGGGGGCCTCGAACAAATGCCCATCACATCGACAGTGTCTGTTCTCCACGAACGACACACGTTTATGGCCGCCTTGTGAGAGGTCCAATATCTAAGGACCTGAATATCAATATTCATTTGGTGCGGTTTATGACAATTCAAAGGCTATTATTGACAATTTACGTCCAGTGAAGACTTTGAGTAAATAGAATAAATATTTATAAAATATTTTCTTGTCCATCAGACCTATAACCGTTTAGAATCAATGAGCACTAACTGTATTCTTTAAGAAAGTTAATTACAAGGCGTATTTTTATTATTAAATGTCTCTTTAACAGTGCTTCATTGACAAATAACAATAAATTGTATATGGTTTGCCTGTATCTCAGGACATACTGTGTATACGTTTGTGTGCTAAAAAAGTGAGGAGGATGCGTTTTATCTACGCAATAAAATTCTCATTCATTACAATGTTATTACATTGGATCCTACTTGATACCCAGCGTTGTGCAACATAGACTACTTTGGGATTTAACGACAGAGCACACTGAATGCCAACGTTAATGCCAGCGTTTCTGAATTTGATGACGTACCCAGTAAAGGGACAAAAAAAAAACAAAAACAGGAAAATACCTATTATAGTATAATTATGACCATATAACGACTGATGGCTTGGACCAAAGATCCGATTCCATATATTTTTTTAAAACAACACTTCTCAATCAATTATGAGGAATCCGCAGTACAGATTTTGTACTGTTACTCTTCATGTATAATTAAGACCCTTGCAGGTGAGCGTCCACGTTCGAAGCCAGCTGCAATAAAACAATTTCGTCGTTAGAGTGCGCTGTTGTTACGCCGCAGCGAGCTTCTCAGCTTTCCTTCTTCATTATAAAATGCATTAAAAGTGAAGGGAGCCAGTGAGGCTTGCCCCTTTCCCATCCTTCACTGAGAGGACAAGCTTGCGAACGGAGTGTAAGACAAACTATTTACCTTCAAGTGGGCTGGTTTAGCCATCTCCGAGGTACGCACAATGGACTGAGGATGGGGTTATTCCTTCTGCACGGAACATTTGCAGTTTAAAGCCGACTTTGCTCAAGCTGCATTTTTTAAGTTTTTTGGCAATACTGCATAGGAATATTTTTTCACATTCGCACAAGGTGAGTTGCTTTAGGTGCGTCTAACGCACACATTCGAGAATTTTTAGTAACATCTCGACACGTATTTGTACTTGTTTCTGATCTGTATGAGACCTACGCATATGGTGTGATAGTCAAGCGTTACACCGAACCAGATGGTCTTGGGTTCGATGTCGCTACTATGGCCTTGAGGACATTTTTTACCTGTACTACAATTGTGTCTGTAGAAACTCTGCAGACGACCGTTTTGTGTATCTTGAAGGGAAGTCGTAAATTGACCGAAATAAATTAAATGACCTAAATATTTGAACCAAATTTTATATCTGAAAAATCCAGGTGAAAAACGTAATAACTTAATTATTTAAGTTATTTAATTATTCCCTGCTTATTAGGGAAAATATTAGATACATGCAGAAATATTAATGGAGTATAAGCCCATATTGAACACAGGTGTTGCATAGGCAATGCTGTAGGCATATATTTGGGGCTACTCCAGCACGGAACATTTGCCCTTTGGAGTCGACTTTGCTGAAGTTACATTTTTAAAAGTTATTTTTAGCACTGCTATAGAAATCGTTTTTTCTTTTCTTTTTTTCTTATCGCATCAGGTGAGTTGCTTTAGTTGCATTTCACGGACAGCTTCCAGCCTTGTCTTACTAACATCTTAATATGTGTCTGTTCTATATTTTTTATATATAGAATTAAATAATTTTTTGGGTAAAAACATTTTTTTTTTTTTTATCAAAAATTGATACCTTAGTAAAACTCCAGTAAGGTTCAATTGAGAGTGAGCTGTTCTGTAAACCTGCTGACATGCACCAGTACTTACACAAGACCTCTGCACATCCAATGTACACAAACAGGGAGATCCCCAGCTGTCTGAAGATTAAGAGTATGAAGAATATGCGCTAAGGAAAGTGATTATGTAAAACAAATAGTCTTAAAAGTTAAAGAAAGAAAAAAAACACAGGAGATAAACTAAGAAGAGACGACATACCAGATTATACAAATTGAAATAAAAAGGTAAATGGGGTCCTATTAATTATGACTTATTCTAAACCAATTTGTTAACACTTAGCCGTCAAAAAGATATCAGCCACAAAATATCAAAACATTGGCTCTACTGAGCTAATGAATATAACTATCTATGTACATGACTGTAATTCAGGAACACAAGTTATCCACGGTCAGCGTTTACTAAAACACTGACTACTGCTACCGTATTATGTCTTTATTGCCACCATCATCATAACAAGCAACCTGGTGCCTGGTGGCTTCATTACACTGGACCAATTCTACAGTGTGTTTGCAGTTTTATGGTCATAGTACTGCAACATACAGTCTTCGTATTCATCAATGTCAGGGGGACCCAGGTGCGGTTTGCAGAGGTCAGCCTGGAGGTGCTGAGAGACAATTTTTTAATTGGTGTTGGATGGGTAGCTCCTTCTGCTACTTGGATCAAAACGACGAAAAATACAAGGAAAGTAAGAGCCAGTATTATTTACTAAATGTAAAAAATAAAACAGAATAAAAACCGGCCATGTTGTTAGACAACTTCCGTAGTCATTTTAACACTCAACACAGTGATCAGTGTACCGCACCCACGTCTTGTATTATTAGAATGTTTATTAGGATTTGCCTCAGAATCTCCTAAAGAATATGTTAGAAAGGTGATCCAAACGGAACTTTGGATCATGAAACAGGGATCTACCATTGGGGTCCTTATACATTGTATAGATATAGTCCCAAACCAAAAATGAAATGTTCACGTTGTTTACAGTAGTTTACTGAATAAATAGAGTGATATGAGCCTAGAACAAATAAGTGATTTCCTCTCCCCTTTCAGCATACATAATAGTTAATTAACTCAATCTTTACTTGGCACTTAGACAATATTTTATAGAATGAGAGTATGTAGTGGTAATCAAGGGGTATCCATTAGTGACCGAAGGTAAAGTAACACTGTGTTTTATATAACCAGCCTGATAAGGTATTAATAGATCAGATTATGTGCAATAACGTACTTGTGGCACGCTGGGGTATGGCCGGTCTTACATTTTCCTTACAATGTTCTTCACAAAAGGCAGCCAATACAACAAAAAGGATTACATTAAATCACCTTATAGCCATTGAAAGAAAAACGCCCTTTCGGGGTAATTCTGAACAAAAACAGTTCTTAACCTTTTTTTAAGCAACAAAATTTTACTTCTCTCTAAAACACTTTTTTTTCCCAGGCTGCACTGCAGTCACTTTTAAATGGCTTTTTAATTGCTGGCACCTGAGTGTGGTTACAATCAGCCAAACCACACTCAGGTGCGCAATGAGGTCCAGGCTTCAGACATGGCCCCATAGCTTGGCTGTCCATCAGAGCATCCCCGGGTGTGTCCCCAGGGCTTGGGGGTGTGGCTCCGGGTCGCGTGCCACAACGCTGTTTATATTGATGGAGTATTTGGGTGATGATACCAATGGGTCGTGTCACAGCAACGCAGCAAGCGTCGTGGGCAGGCAGTTCGTCGATTCGGTGTTCTTTCCATGCTACCTCGTCAGACGGGATTATTCCGTCCCGCAGGCGGAATCGTGAGCGGCTCACACAGAGCCACATAAGATTCTACTGCGGCACAAAAGCTGCTCCGAGGAACCCTAATTAAACCCTTTGATCATAAGGAGACACCGCGTGAACAGTTTAAAGCACACTTCCGACTGTTGGCTGCAAAAGAAGCTACACTGTATGTTTGCATTAATGAGGAAAATCTCTAGAAACAAGTTTCGGGTCAAGTCAGTCGTTGTAGTTGTAGTACCTGGCCTATTTGGGTTTAATGAGGTAAACGGTAACATGCTTTAAAAATCATATATATGCTTCTGTTTTCCTTTGGAAATGAAGGGCGGACGTACAACATCTGTTTTTTACCAAAAAAGGTTTTTGCATGTTGTTAATATAATGACACGTCAGGGACTGGGGTGTGGGGAGAGGGGTTAATGTGGATACTCGGAAGGATGTGCAGATGGAAACTGATAGAGTGTAAAGTAAGGACACTGAATGGGACTGACCTGATTAAGTAGCTCTTCTTAATCATTGATTGGGTTGTGTGAAACCACTTGTCTTGTCTTGAACACGACAACCAGATGACTTTCGGCAATTCACTTTTTTTTCAAGTAGTCTTTCGAGTGGCCTGTTTCAATCGGTTATTCTCAAGCTTGGCTTCGTTTTTCATCATAGAAGCTTCTGTTCCATGTGCTAATTTCAGCGGCCCGAGATTTCCCGTCAACAAATAGACTAATTTGTGTACTTTATTATGATTAACATGTTTCTAAATACTGTTCTGTTTTTTTTTTTTTGCATGTCAGCACGCAGTTGTAATTTGCTCTTGGACTGAACTTCTAAAGATGTCAGTGAATCGAACTGTGACCAGAGTTTTGGGGGGTTTTTGGGTCTTGAATTTGACAAAATAAAATCTTTGAAAATAAATTTTTGAAACACCTGGTCCAGAAGGATCATTTTTAAGCACAACTCATGTAGGAGATGTCATGATGACTTCAGCGAGGCGTTCTGCTAGATTCACCACACATTTGCTTTTCAGTAAAAAAAATCATCAGCTATTAGATTCATCTTCATGGAATTAGCCGGTTCCTTGTAAAAAAAATAATTAAATTAAAATAAATTACAAAAGGTAATTTAATGGCTCACTTCCATGAACTAACTCTGAGTCTCCTGTTGCGTTTGTCGGTGGAAACATTCCTGTGTTTGGCCAGCTGTGTTTGCTAAGCAAAATCTAAATGAAAAATCTAAAAATGAAATATTTAATACATAAATATAATTTTGATGGCATTAAAACAGAATACCAAAAGTCTTGAATTGGATATGCTCTGGTGGGCTGCTAAATTAACACACCTGCTTCTCCTGAGCTAAAATTGATCCAAGTTTCATAGCTTTTCTATATACACACAGATGATATTAATGACAGAAAGCGCAACGAATGATCCAAGCATTCGGTTTAGGTTCTCGCCACAAAATCTTATAGCACTGTATAATACTTCCAAAATCTAAAACAATCACCTGAACCAGTTAAGATAATTAGCTGTAGGTGATGCTTGTACCGGTCCATCACAGACCTCACCTGGATTTGCCTAAAAAAACCCAACCACAATAAAAAAACAGTGGCACTTGGGATGTCTTGGGGACCGCAGTATATTAGAAAAAAATGACAATTGAAGATATATGCCAATTTTTTACTTACCAGACTAACCTGAATTATTTCCAGGTCACTGCTTGATTTTTAGCAATTGTAAGGAAATCGTGTTCGCCCAAATAAAATTAGATTAATTGAAAACAGACCAGAGTGAAGTGATGTCAGTTGTGATAACAAAGCGATGTCAATGGGGGGGACAATGGAGGAAATTAAATAACTCAGCCGGGGAAAAGCTCCCGATCGACGAGACCCGTGCAAGCAAATCTAGCAAATGATCACGATGTTGACACCAATGTGTTTTGACTGAGATTTTCAAACCCATTCTTAGGGGTCACGTCAGGGAAGGTTTTGATTCTTGGGCCTAGCATTGTTCCTGGTTTTCTTCATTTTCACATTCAATTCAAGCAGTTTTGAATTGTGAACATTTTGAAAATCCCAGTTCTCATTTTCTCGTTAACAATCAGGAATTAACACTGTTTGATTGTGCTGTCAGCAAGCAAGCTTAAGATTGCGTCATCGAGCAACAGATCTGAGCAATCGTCCCTCTTGGTTTGGCAATAAAAATATAAATTAGGTCCGAGCTTATTAAACCCTGAATCATACCTGATCTTGATCTTAGATAAGATAACCAACCTTGAATCTCGAATAAGCTATCACCAGTCTCACCCAAATTTGCTTCAAGTGTAATAAAATATTTAATAGACTGCTTCATATTCCTGCTTTTATCATAAAGCGCAAATCATTTCACTGACAATGCAATGCACACATATTACAAAGAGTACCACCTGCTTGACTGAATTTACTAACGGCACAATGAAGTGAAAATTTTAATTTTATACTATAAAAGCAATGTAACATAATAAGATTTCATACATTTAACTGAAACTTTTATTAAAAGCGAGTTTTTGCTTTGAATGTGCAGTGTTGTTATATGTGATGGGTCGTAGATTATCAGATAGCGGCCTCTGTTAAAATGATAAAGCTTAAGGGAAATAAAGGGCTAAGAAACTGGACTGGAATGGGAATTCTTAGTGTAAAAATCAGGTGGCCTTCTTTGATAATGTTTGATATTCTGATGATTGACAGTAAAAGAACGACGCCTTTCATCTGCCCCTCGTGGCTTTCAGAAGAACCCCAGATCACAAGAGACGCCAAAGGAGGCAACATCGTTCCTCTTCGCTTAGACAAAGTACTACTGAGCTCTGGAACATTTGTTGGACGTGATGGAAGGCAGTTTGGCTGTCATTTTCTCTCCGTTTCTAGGCTTTCACTGGCTAAAGAGCACCCGAGTGTTGTCAAAATATCATCATCTGATCGGTGTTTAACAGTCAGTGTAAAGGGTCACCAGCTCCTGAGAGAGGCACTGTGTCCAAGTCAAGCATCAAGCCCCATTCTTCAGCACGGTCTCCGCATGCTTCTTCAAATAGGGAATGTAAATTCTATTAGGGAAATAATTTGATCTTGCATATGCAGAGAACAGTCAAAACCACTTTTAGTGTGAATGTCTATCAAAGTATGTTGCTATGTGGATATAGTTAAATAATCAATATAAAATAAAAAAATTTATAGTTATTCCATAATTTGATGAAGGATTTGTTGATTTTGTTGAAAATGCACTTTCTCCTCCACTATAAATCCCTATATTGAGAATGCCCTTACCCTATATGGCAGCAACATTGTTTTAAAAACCCTATATGAATCTCATAGGCTTGGAGCTTAATGGGATTTATTCAAAGCATCCTGCCCACAAGTAGAACCAGTGAAGCGTATTTACATACACTTAATTAAGTAATATTTACAGAGACGGCTTTAGGTTCAGAAAATAATTTTGAACTAGTACGATTCTCTTGAGGGGAACCTGTCCTACACCAGTGTGAGTATAAGCTTTCAAAAGGTTAAAAAAAAAGAGCCTGCCAATCGCTGTCCTTAATTAGCAATTTCTCAAGATTGTTTCATGTCTCTCTCCAGCAACTTAAAAATGTTTCCCCAGGTTTTTCCCAGATTCTCCCACCCGTTGTACCATTATTTGAACTCTCTGTGTTTCTGTCTTGCAGCACAGACTCCGTACGGAAAACAGAAAATGTCCAACATCTATGAGTCAGCAGCCAACACCCTCGGCCTTTTCAACAGCCCCTGTCTGACCAAAGTTGAGCTCCGGGTGGCCTGCAAGGGTGTCTCGGACCGGGACGCCCTATCCAAACCAGACCCCTGCGTCGTCCTCAAAATGCAGTCGCACGGCCAGTGGTTTGAGGTTAGCGGCCATTTCACGCCTCAACATTCCCAGAAATGTCCTGAAAGTAATCATTGCTGGAACTCCCAGGGGCTTTGGGAGGGACAGGTTGAAAACAGCGGTTTATAGCCATAGCTAACAAGTAATTTAGCAAACCCAAAAAGGTAAGCAAGGCAGGTTTGGGGTAAGGGGAGTGGAGTATAGATGGGATTTGAGGCTTGGGGAAGTGTGGTATTGATGGGGTGTTTGGTCGGAATGGTATCTTTTTAATATGAGATTCCAGAACATGAGAAACCTCAGTGTGTCTGAGTGCTATAATAATGTCAGTTCTGATAATTCACTGTACTACTCAAAGTGGTTTTGAGTTTATTCCATCAAAGAGATTTGACGTTATTACGCTAAGTAAATATCACACAAAATTTATACAATAGAGATAAAACCTTTTGTCCGTGACAGAAACCAAAAATAATTATGGTAAAGGGATGCTGTATAGGACAATGGGGGAAAAAATATTAATAAATAGAGCTACGGTTGTTACAAACATATTGGTAAAAAATCACAAATATATATATATATAAACTAAATAATATAAAGACATTTGGAAATTCTGCACAATGTGAATGTTTTTGATAGCACATCCTTTTCATCTGGTATTTTTCGTATTTGTTAAAAGACTGTGAGCATTTATGGCTGAAATACAATAGTTCACCAAAAAAAAAAAAAAAAAAAAAAAATTATATATATAAAAATATATATATATATATATAAAATACCTGTGCTCAGCAAAACGCTATGAAGGTGGAGCTGGCCCCCGTTGCTGGAGGTGGAGACAATGATTCGCTGGCCTTCTGGAGAATGCAGAGGATAATCGTCGGTTTTAAAGGGAGCTTGAACTGTTTTTGAAGAATTTCCTCGGGAGATAATCATCTGTTCTGACAAAGGTTAATGCATTCAGTCTGGCCTTTATCGCCACGAGAGGTCTTCATCGTCGGGCCGGGAGCCGGGCAGAGCCGGGCCCCGCGGAAAGGAGCTAATGAGCTGTCATCCGCCGGTCTGGCGGACCCGGCCGAGGGTCGCGCGGGCCCCCATTACATGTGATGGGTGCCGTATTGTTCCCTCTGCGCCCGGACGAGTTTCTCCACAAAGCGGGGCCACGGAGGCGAAGGCACGTACTCATAACGCCGAGCTCAAATAACGGCACAGTAAATGCGCGCGCGGGCCAGGTCAGGCATGTACACATCAGGAAACGCGATGAACAAATGGGAGGCGGCCTGTCCTCAGCTAAATGGGTTTGCCGACGGTCATGTTGTGTGAAGACGACTGTGTCCCTTTGTGCAGACTGTTCCTGTGTTCCAGTCTGAGTACCCAGCTGGTTTCCTTGCTGCCATCTTCAGCAGTATTAGAAGCCCAGCGAACATGCAGAAACAGCTGGGGCCAAATATTAAAATCCCAGCGAACATGCAGAAACAGCTGGGGCCAAATATTAAAAGCCC
>JAOYSI010007921.1:17493-30039 GCA_025775065.1 Hiodon alosoides | reverse complement strand
ATGCAGAAACAGCTGGGGCCAAATATTAAAATCCCAGCGAACATGCAGAAACAGCTGGGGCCAAATATTAAAAGCCCAGCGAACATGCAGAAACAGCTGGGGCCAAATATTAAAAGCCCAGCGAACATGCAGAAACAGCTGGAGCCAAATATTAAAAGCCCAGCGAACATGCAGAAACAGCTGGGGCCAAATATTAAAAGCCCTGCGAACATGCAGAAACAGCTGGGGCCAAATATTAAAAGCCCTGCAAACATGCAGAAACAGCTGGGGCCAAATATTAAAATCCCAGCGAACATGCAGAAACAGCTGGGGCCAAATATTAAAAGCCCTGCGAACATGCAGAAACATCTGGGGCCAAATATTAGACATTAAAAGGCCTTTGCCGTCTCATTGAGGCCACCGTGAGCCTTCTCATGGCCGTCAAATTAGCGGTTGTCTTGCCCGGTGTTTTCTGTGACGCTTGACAGGTTGACTTCTTGTCATCAGTGTCGACTACCTTCTTTTTCTATATTCAGTATTCCTAGAACTAGCAAATAAGCAAAAGCTGGAAATCTCAAAACCGCACAGAATAAGGCAACCGCTCCCCTTGTTTATTCAGTTGGATCTCACTCCCCATTTCATTTGACAGATTTTTAGACAGATTGTAGAGAGAATCATTGGAAAGGGCCATATTCTGGGACACAGATGGAAGTCGGAGGGAAAATCTAGGAAGTATGGGTTAAGAAAGTAAAAGAACATTTTTATTTCTGCTATGTCCCAGGAATTCCAGCCTATAGTCTCTGGCTTTCGTTGAAGACATTTGCATGCTAATTAGTATGGGGCGAAAACCTATCGCTTTATGTCGCTATTGAGGTGTATGAAATATGAAATACATCATCATAGCTGTGTCTAAACATATTTTTAAAGGAAATTTAAAAAGACATATTTGTGGGACTGGATCAGCATTTAATCCTCTGTTTCGACCCTGGTCAGATTATATCGTATTATTAATTTCTATAAGGCCCGACAATATCCCGGTAAATCCTAATCACACTCATCCCTGCTGCATATGCATGCTCAGACTCTAAGGCCAACAGATAGAAGCAAACGTCCACACATTCGTTCCCACTGGGAGGATATTCACCTGTGAGTGTTATTATTATTATTATTCTTTTGCCCTGAAGATGACCGCTGTGCACTGTGCACTTCACTTGTTCACACAGCTGGTTATTTACCCAGCCAGCTTTGGTTGGACGAGCAACCCCCCCGGCTCTTGAACGTTCTATTCACGTCTACAGCTCCGACATTACACCACTTACTGCTCACCTCGTTGGCCTCGGCTTGGAAGCCCAGGGTAGGGTGCACTAGGAGCGGCGTGCTTTGAAATAAATTAGCATGGTTACAAAGTGTCCCGACACAGCTGTTACACGAGTCCAGAAGAGGTGGCTTACTCACGGAATGCGTTACGGCAACAGGCGCCTGGCAACCAGCAGTGCAGGGAAAAACCACCAATAAAACAGTCAACCGGAGGGGGCGTGTTAAATCGGCTTCCCCTCAAGCGCAGAGGGGTCGAACTAGAGGGATTTTTGGGATTATTTTACAGGAGTTTTTCTCCCCCTGTGGAACATTTTCAGAGGGCGTTTTCTTTGGAACGTTTTCTTGTAGTACTCAAAAAGCCCACTGGAGGCACTCGACTGGGGTTCTTGTCATGACCTGTTTCAGCCAGACAGCGGTACCATGTACCATGAATCGCCTAACTGTGCACTGTACCCGGCAATGCCAGTAATTCTGAACAATCTGTAGGCTGTAGTTAACCATCAGGAACGCACCTCAGAACCCGCAGAACGGCCGCAAATCCTAACAATAACGTTGTGGTGCAAAGAAGCATCGATCTCCTTTCATTAATTCATGTATATGGTTCCGCACACTTACATTGCAATGGCAATGATTAAAAAAAACCAAGCCATTGGTATTTGTCTCAGAACCGAAGTGGCTACTCGCAAACAAACAATGAAAATGCTACTTCCTGTAGGGGGCAGATCCAGACATCGAGGCAGAGTGGCACGTTCGGAGGCGGTGCCCAAGGTGATGGGATTGCGGAGGGCCCCTACAATGTTATGGCAGAATTCACCAACACAAACAGGCACGAGCGACAGAGCGTGGCTTCGTCGCGAAAATTAGTTTAAGTCACCGGAAGACATTTTCACACATAGTGCTCAACTCCATCTGCCCTGTCAGTTTTTTTGCTGAGGCTCGCGAGAAGCAATCTCACACCTACCTGTGCATCATGATATTTTAACCTGTGCTCAGGTCATCCTTAAAGGCAAAGTATAGTGCACGTATCCTCAAGTCTATCTGATGCTGAATTTGCCATTGATCACAATTTCTTGTTCAGACGATTAACTACTTACTTAGAAATTACATTATAAAAAATCTATATTTTTATATAATTTATTTCAGCTTGAATTCAATTTCTTTCCGATTCAAAAACTTTCGATTGACAATCTATTTGTAAGTGGCTCACAACAATGGAATTTCCATATAAATAGACTTCTGTTGTCAGATCTGTTTCAGCTCGTATATTTGACTCTTTCGGCAGTGGAACGATATTTTAGTGGACAGAATGGTTTCCACTCAAATCCATATAACGGTGAGCACACTATGAAGGATTCACGGTTTGGAAAGCAGATGGTAAATAATGGTGAATAAGAGCAACTCACCATTACGACCCAGAGCATGTTGCGTGAAAGCCAGGGCATGCTTTGTCTTTGTAGATTAATATACAGATGAATATGTAGATAAATATGTAGATCAATATGTAGATCAATATGTAGATCAATATACAGATGAATATGTAGATCAATATACAGATGAATATGTAGATAAATATGTGGATGTGTATATATATATATGAATATGTAAATGAATATGTAGATAAATATGTGGATGTGTATATATATATATATATATGAATATGTAGATGAATATGTGGATGATTTTTGTAGATGAATATGTAGATAAATATGTGGATGCATATATATATATGAATATGTAGATTAATATGTAGATGATTTCTGTAGATGAATATATAGATGAATATGTAGATGAATATGTAGATGAATATGTGGAGGATTTTTGTAGATGAATATGTAGAAGAATATATAGATGAATAGCCAGTATCGCAGATTGTTCGTAATATCAAACGCTAACCTTCACCGCAAGTTTACCTCGTCCAAGGGCCCACCCATTTCAAAGGGTGTCATTTTGAGGGGCATTCATCTAATGGCATGAGAGATTTCTTCCCTTTGGTGCCAGACGGACGAACGGTCCCCGTGATCTCGGCTCGTTCGGCCTCCCGCTTATGCCCCTGCAGGTGGACCGGACGGAAGTGATACGCAGCAGTATAAACCCCGTCTTCTCCAAGGTCTTCCTGGTGGACTTCTACTTCGAGGAGGTGCAGCGCCTGCGTTACGAGCTGCTCGACATAAGCAGCAATCACAACGGGCTCAAAGAGGCTGACTTCCTGGGGGCTATGGAGTGCACGCTGGGCCAGGTCTGTTTCGCCTTCTCGCCCACACCCAACAGAAGTATCACTAAAGTATTATACCAATTTAAATCACCGTATCGCAATATTATGGTTGCCGTTGAACGTTAGGAGTCCTTCATTGAATGTTTTGAATGTAGCCGGCAAAGAGTGAAATTATAAAAAACATTTAACATGAATAAATATGATGTAAAATATTTAGGTTACTTTTAGGAGTCGTTTTCATTAGGAGTTTCTATCCATTCACTACATTCTCCCTCTGAAGGACATTCGGGGGTTATCTGCTGGTAGAGACAATTAAGAATGCTTTAACAAGTGTTTGTATCAGACAGACAATGGGCCCAGGATCTCAGTCAATGCAACTATTTGAAAAGCATTAGTCATGTCACTTTGAACACCAAAATTGTCAAGCTGAATGTTGCTTTCCTTGTCTGTAAATTGAATTCAAAAGATATATTTTTTCTCTATCAGGACACTATATAGATACATTTCCATAGAGACACTACATAAAGACAGCATAGATATTATAAGCTTCTCTACCAGGGAAAAAAGCTGCTCCTGTTTTAGAGAGGTTGGGACAGTCTCAGCGATACCTAACCCCCACTGCGAAGTGAGACTTGACCATGAGACACATGACTAGCTGTGTTCCTGCTCTTTGGATACCACCTAGTAACACGCAGGCGTGTTTTCGGAGGGCTATGAGACACACAAATAAAACCCTGTTACTATGACCATAGAGTGGCAGAATAACAAAACAGTAAACCTAAATGAAAAGAATCTTCTGTCTGCCTCCTAGGAATAAAACGTTACCCTAGTCAGACTTGCAAGCCTACTGCCAATTCTTTTTGAAACACAACTACCATTTATCCTGGACAGGGTAGTGGTGGGCCACCCCTGGAACGCAGGGAGTGTGAACCCTTAGACTCCACAACCAATAAAGGGCTCCTTCCTAGACCGAAACTCAATCCAAGTTCAGTGTATCATCAATAAACAGTTCACGTACACCTCTCCTGCTTCTCATTGTTGGTTTTTCCCACCCAAACAGATTGTGTCCCAGAGAAATCTCTGCAAATCTTTGCTGAAACAGGGGAATACAGCTGGGAAGGCCTCCATTACAGTAAGGGCTTTTCGCGTGGTAGCACCGCACCTGCACCAGCACCTTCACCAGCCCCAGCACCAGCACCATCACCCCCCAGCTGCATCACCATACACTGAAAGCTGAACTTCTTACCCATTTTATTTTTGCTCTGTATTGTTGAGCCATTTCACATTTGCATCTTTGAAGGACATTTCTGGAAGGAAGGTTGTGCCGGCCCATCTGCCACAGGCAGCTTCTGGTGACCAAACGGTATCACAGACACACGGAAATATTTTAAAGTATAAACTGTTTGAACGACGCATTTTTATTCCAACTTTCTTTCTGTGTAACTTTTCCTTGACAAACTCTAAGAAGAGTTCTGATTGGTTCTTTGAAAATCTCAGTGTCAATTATATTCCTTTCATCCGTTTGGATTATGTTCTATTCTTCTAATTAAGCAATTTAGATTGCACTTTCAGAGGTGAAAAAAAACAACATCTCACCATTGTATTCAGATATTTACCATCTGTCTTCAGTGAAATATTCAATCATCATACAATCACAGAGGAGTCAATAACTTTGGTGAAATTACTTTTTTCCACAAAACTTTTTTTTCATCTAATAGACTTAGAAAGCTCATCAGTCCCTGAAATGAATGTGTAATAAGCGATTACAAAAAACAAAAACAAAAAAAACCCAATATGGTTGTGCTTTTGGAATAAACCATTTCCAGGATTCTTATACATTTTATCCTTTAAAGTACTTTCATATGTCTACCTGACTTATTGACACCCACATGCCAGTAATGCAGACATTTTTTTCATGTGCGTGCCTCAAAGCGTACAAAGACCTGCCAAAAATCCAGATTCACAACACTTAGGTAGGGACCAAATCGAAACTTTGACGACCCGCTAATTGCATTTAGTAACACTAATATTTAACATTTTAATGTTAGCATTTAATAGCGTTTTGTTGGTATCTTATTTGTTTCCGCAAAATGTATCGTTTTGATTGGGTCTTTTGTTTTAGCACTTGCTTAGCTTAACAGGCACAATTTGCATGTTCTTGCCCAGGTCACTGCGGAAGAGCTATCTGGAAACGATGACTATGTCGAGTTGTCCTTTAGTGCGAGGAAACTGGATGATAAGGTATGGGGACGCCTGGCCTATGTTAAATACGGCGCTGCCGCTGTGTCAGTCCGAGCTCCAATTACTTAAATGTTTTTTGTTGAGAAAAATGATCAAGAGGCGTCTCGGACACAAATTTTTAAATCTGTGTCCACGTTTTTTGTTGTTATTAACACATTTCAATATCAGGATCACTGGAGTATGATATTTCGATTCATTTTCAAATTAAAAAGGCTACTCCTAGCACGGTTTGGAAGGCCAAATTAATTATTAAATAAAGGCTACTCCATTGAATTAACTTTTGTGTCTTCCCGGAGACAGCTGAGAGAGTTAATGAAGAGTGTATTTTTAAGTTGGGCCAATAACTTCCTCCGTCTAATACTTATCCATCATACGAAGGGCCACATGGTGACATCCCATTTCGATAATAACCTGGCTATTAATTAAGAGACAAGATCTTGATTAAAACAGATGGATGGATGGCAGGAAGGCCTGATATCAGCACCCGCAGGCCCGGGAAGGCGGGGTCATTGTGAAAACAGGAGAGGTGGGATGTGGAACTTGAGTGACATATTCAGCATGATTTAAACTGCGAAGTTTCCGTACCCATTGCGAGCGACTAAACCTTGTGCGTAAAGTGCGTTCGACTTGGGGACTGAAATCGCAATGCGGAATTCAGGTACAGGGGTCTTGCCCACTATAGGTGCGTGATCAAATGTGTGCTCTTCTTTGCGAAATGTGAGACGTGACAAGTCGCTCAGGGTATTATTACATTATAAGTATTTGAGTCAAAAATTTTATTAGCGCCTGTTAGCTGCTTTTAACGCCTTTTAATTTTGTTTGAGAAATCGTCTCAGAAAATATTTACTGTAGCAAATGCCACACACACACGCGCGCGTAGCCCCTCTTTGAATAAAGTAAGTCAAGTATGAAAGGCTGATTGGTGCTTGTTGTTTCTGCAGGACTTCTTCAGCAAGTCCGACCCCTTTCTGGAAATATTCAGAATAAACGACGACGGCACTGGTTCCCTGGTTCACAGAACGGAGGTATGTCAGAGGCCGTCTGTGCATTCGTCTGCCCACATTTCTCACAGCAGCTCTCCGAGGGGCTGAGTGAGGTTGACCGGTACATACAGCTGGAATCCCACCCTTTACCTAAGCGTAACTCACAGGCTTCTGAGAAAATTCACCATTGCGGGGTGGCGGATATTTCTTCACTATGCATGTAAAATCTGTGATTTGCAGACTTGGTCAGTGAGTCACTCTATTGATTAAAATGGTGCACTTATCTATCTACAGACAGTAATGAACAATCTCAGTCCGGTCTGGAAAACTTTCAAGGTCTCTTTGAACACCCTGTGCAGTGGAGACCATGATCGCGAACTGAAGGTGAGATCAGCACTTTCGACATGATTGTTACTGCAACTCAGCCTTCCGATGGACTTATTATTGAGTTTTATAGGTTATAATTAATTTTATTCTTATTAGTATAAGTACTACTATTATGAATATAATTCACACACACACACACACTCTCTCTCTCTCGTACCCACCACTGCAGCTGTAGTTTTTCTTTCTGGAGTTTATAATTCCTGGCCATCAATGTGGCCATCAATTTGAGACCTGTAGGTGGTGGGATTGCAATTCTTGATTAAGGCGCACGTTGCCTAGGTAACTGGTGGCTTGATGGTCCCTACAACCATTATAGCTGATGCTCCAAACGCCTGGCAGTGCTTTAGGAGATGGTCAGAACTAATTTGTGGAATGAAATGGAATTTGTTGTGGTGTGCTCTGGTACAGCCAAGGACACTCCAAGAGATAGGTACAGCCAGTCATGGACTCAATCTCCGCCCTGTCGTTTGGGTCTGATGATGACGTGCTTTGTCTGCACAGTTTTAATACCAGCTATACTGACAATTCACATGGTGGAAACGCCTCCCCCAAATGTGCAAGGTCCAAGGTTGAGGAACTAACACCTCTCAAATCTCTCTTTTTCCAAAGACTGGTTTTATATCGGCATACATAGCAGATGGCATTCGTGGTAGTTCCTGTTACGTTGTCAAGGTGCAGAACCGTCGAAGCAAAATACCGCCAGCGTTGATAGCGATTATTCATGCGTCCTGAATTCTGACTGCGCGATTCACCGTGTCATCTTAAGCGAACGGAACGAACGTTTAGCAGGAGAGAAATTAGTTTTCTGACGAGGAGCGGAGGCCAGCGCGAGCCTGCCCAGATCTGCGTAACAGCGGCTCCTTGCTGTGTGATCTGACTTGACGCCTCTCTGTGGAGGCTGACGAGCGCGTCGAACGCAGCGTAATTAGCCGAGATCAGTCACACCGCCACGCACGGCGCTCCTGACAAGCATAGAGGAAGGGAAGGCGACTGGAACAATGAAAAAAAAAGTTGATGACACCAGAGAAGATACTGGTTGTTGTCTGCTAGAAAAATAACCTTAATGTACATCTCATTGGTATTCTCTCTTAGTTTTCTTATTTTTATTAAAGTTCGGTTCATTTCGCCATAGAAGCTGGAAGCTCTGATCAACTAATTGTGCGAGCCGAACGCAGGAAAGATATGCCAGAGCTAGTAACAGATTTGTCTAATTCACTCCCAATGCTGGTGTCTGACAAGTCAATGTTGAGGTAAATGAGGAGGACCCTAAAGGCTGTTTTCTTTGTTGTGGGGGAGAGATCTAAAAGCATGCTCTAATCTTACAAAAATCCCCAGACTCTTATTCTAATTAAACGCGCAGGAACTGGCTGTGAATTAACAAGGCTGTGCTCATTAAATATTGATCATTACAGGGTATGTAAATGTCTCTCCATTCAAACTTCTCTCTGTGTATAAGGAAAACTGAACCACGCCGGGGCAGTTAATGAACATATACCCTGACCCAGGATGGAGCCCGCTCATCTCAGCTCATTAAAAACTTAAGATTTTTATCACATGGGATAACACCTGCAAGCACCTTAGTCAACCAAATTTAATATAACCCATTATCCTCTTTAATGACATGTCAGCTGGAAATAACCTGCAGACAGTTTGAATGAATGTAGGTGTGTAACTTCACAGTTAATTTAAGTGTGGTGGCATTGAATTAGCTGGCATGATTTGTTTCTAAATTCCCTGCTGGGCCCCAGTCCCTTGATATTTTTCAGGGAGAGGAGGATATCATTAGCTGAAGAGAGGACAGGCCAGATGGAAGGATTAAGAATCTGGCTAATCTTCCTTCTTCAGCCGAGAAACTCGATCTGTAGTCGATAGCCGATATCCGCGGGCCTTGCCCAGGGGTGTTTACTGTGGAATTTGGCCCGCGTTTGTAGCAGACCGTTTCACATCAGCAAAAAGATGCCTATTGATCTTCAGGTTTCCACGCTAAATTTCGAGGCATTGCCTTGATCTCCGTGAAGCCGGCTCACTGGAAACGTCTGACTGAGAATTTAATAGCGAGCCTTGTACTACTGCGTCTAAAGAAATTGCAAACGGTTTTGTAGGATTCATCCATTCATCTTCTACAAAACACTGATATCGGTCTCGGTGCCCTTGCAAAAAAACACAACAACGAGTCAACGTACAGACAGCAACACGGTGGAATGGTTTTGAGGGAAATTTTCTCATTGGCTGGAAGATTGGATTGTGTTTTTAAACCATGCGTTTGAATGGCCATTACTGGAATAAACTGAAACTGCCAGGCAGATCGAATCTCATAATATGGTAGTATTGTGCGATATTCTGAATAATAGAAAATTGAGCTTTTGAAAGCTTTTGAGGGCCCGGTCCTAAGATTAACCTTTGGTGTCGCCGTCAATATTACACGTTATCTTGGTGTTTATGGTCAATGGGCTGAGGTGCAGTGATTTTATGGGCCAGTTAGTACTCTGTGTGTCGTTTGGAAGCGTTAGAAAATCTGCCAGCCACTCACAGAATGTCTGGAGCTTGTAATAAAATAAGTTGACACATCAACATATTTTGCTGCAGGACTTCCTGTTGCCAGATTTCATCTGCTAGAAATGATAAGATAGACAAAGAGTACCGAAAAACTTTTTTCTGCAGAAAATGTATCCATAAATTACGCGATCCCTACAGAAGAACAAAAGCCTACACTCAAACTCGTCTGTTTGGGCACTTTATTCCATAGTGAATTGCTTGTTCTAATAATTGAGTATTACTAGCATAGGCGCTGAGCTCAGGAATAGATGGAAATGAATGTTTTGGGAAATTAAACTCTCTTCTCTTTCATTATCCATTATTTACATAAAGGGAAGAAGCCAAGACGCATTTAGTCCGAAATGTGGAGAGAATATTTTTAGAAAGCATCCATGATTCTAGCTGGATGTCTTCCTTTAGAATGGAGGCATCCACTTTCCCATAATTACTTGCCAGTGAGTTTCTATTTCAGCATAAAATGAAAATCACTATTAACAATTCAACGCCAGCAGGTTCATTCGAGCAAGGTTTTACGCAGAGTAATTTATATATTTCGAAATAATCCTCTGCACTTGTCCTGATTCATAGGACGGTGCACCAAAACTAAAATATGTAGCTAATTAAAGAACCGTTCTTAGGTTTGAATTCTGACTAATTCTGCATTTGACAGAAATGTTCATTATATACTATTTTAGAAACTTCTTGGATATTAGCTGTATTAACAGTTTAATTATTCTGTAATTCCATATAACCGACAGCAACGCTACTGAAATAAATGTTCCATATTCTCTATTTAACTACAGGACAGATTTGAAGGACATGTCATTTCTCCACTTTCCCTGGTCAAAACCTGCACATATATTATCAGATGCAGGTCACAGATCCCAGGTCACAGGTCACGGAGGAAACCTGTTTCTGCCAACTTGGCTCCAGTCTGCCAAGGTGACTTTATTAACAGGTCCCTCTCCCCCTGTGCGGCAGGCCACGTGGGGAAGCGGGCGGGTCTTCCTAGCGTCCGTCCCGCAGCACCCTTAGGCAATCGGGAGGAGTGCCGCCCCCTGCCTGCTCCCGTTGTCAGGCCGGCCCGCCGAACGGCCCTCAGGCATCCGCGGGGACAACTGGGCTTTTCCGAGATCGGTTCTGTCTGGAGCTCTCTCGGGACGCAGAGCACAGCGCATGAATATCCATGCTTCAGTCTCGCTCTCCTGATGTTCTGAACCCTTCTTTTTATTCCCCTAAGCGGTCCCCTTCGCTGGACTGACTGAGAAACCTGATTCCTGGTACCTTGCTTTGTGCTTGGGATCACCAACCAAAATTGCCTTCTGAGCTGTTTTAATGAAATTGGAGCAGGCCGAGATCAGAGGTGGCGGAACAAGTCCTGTTCTTCTTCTCACCCGGCGTGCCCCGACCCGTCCTCGGCGTGCGGCATTAAACCTTGTTATTGGCACCTCCTGACCCAAAAGTGGAGACCTCCAACCTTCAGCTGACAAAAGCACGGGGTTGTGTTTTTAAAACAAAGACAGCCCCACGTTTAGAGTTCTAAATATTGACCTCACGCATAACCCAAAGTTCCTCTCTCAAAGGGCCATTGGGCAATGCCTGCATGGCTGCAAAGATTTTAAATACAACTAAAATGCATGGGCAAACTCAATGTCTTACCTGAGCCAGTCCAGAAGATATTGAGCCACAGAAAGAGAACAAAGATCTTAGAGGACTTTGGGCTGCCCAGAAAACAAGTCTTTAGGGAGAGAAATCAATGACTGGGGGTTTTTAAGTCTCATAAGCCACATAAGTTTCAGCGCTCTAACAAAAAAAAGCCCAGATACCCCTCCCATGTCTGCTGTGTCGGCAAATCACATTTCTGCTCTCGTGCCGTGAGAGATGGCATGGCAGGACTAAATGCTGGATTAAATGCTTTTCCATGGTATTAGAAAATTGATCACCATGTCAAGCTCTATTTAATCCTGCTATCTGCTTAATTTCACAGAGGGCCTCACATCATGATCTGACACCTGTCGTATTCTGGGGCTCAGGTCGATTACAGAATGGAACCGCAAGACAAATATAGATTTGTTTTCGCAGCATATTAAAATATGATATAAATGTATTGTTTATTTTCAAAAGGAATTCTAAAAATATTTTATTGTCGGTTAAAAAATGTTTCAGACATGCTTCAGAAATATATCCCAAACACTGCTCACTGCATCAGTATGTGGGCACAGCCATCTGGCTTTTTGAAACACCCAGTCCATTAAACATTAAACTGCATCATGACATATCTGTAACTAAGCCACAGTCAATCTGGTCTCTCCTAAACCTGCCTGTAAAACTACTCAATTACAAATTCTTATGACAGAATCACAGGAATGCCAGTTTACGCCAAAAGCAACCGTTTTTGATATACAGCAATGCAAGGGCAAAATGCTGTTTGTTTTCATCACCGCTGCTCAACGTCAAGTGAAAAGTCACCCTCAGCGTCCTCATATTAATATTTTAATATGCTTTCAAATTTTGATTACCCCCCACCAACATCTCTTTATTAATGATTCATTGGCGACGGCTCTATGGAATTTTCCTCTGGAAGCTGTCTCTGTAATACTCTTTTCACTGTAAAGTGGGGTGAGTCCCAGAGGGGAAAATGTTTCACAAGGGCTCTAGAGCTCCGCCTCCTCCGGCCCAGGGCCTCGGCTCCCATTGGTACTCCTGTGAAAACGCTGAGCTGACGGGCAGCGGAGTTCGAGTGCTCTAGAGCTCCGCCTCCTCCGGCCCAGGGCCTCGGCTCCCATTGGTGCTCCTGTGAAAACGCTGAACTGAAGGGCAGCGGAGTCCGAGCGCTCTAGAGCTCCGCCTCCTCCGGCCCAGGGCCTCGGCTCCCATTGGTGCTCCTGTGAA
>JAOYSI010007921.1:0-17393 GCA_025775065.1 Hiodon alosoides | reverse complement strand
GGGCAGCGGAGTCCGAGCGCTCTAGAGCTCCGCCTCCTCCGGCCCAGGGCCTCGGCTCCCATTGGTGCTCCTGTGAAAACGCTGAGCTGACGGGCAGCGGAGTCCGAGCGCTCTAGAGCTCCGCCTCCTCCGGCCCAGGGCCTCGGCTCCCATTGGTGCTCCTGTGAAAACACTGAGCTGACGGGCAGCGGAGTCCGAGCGCTCTAGAGCTCCGCCTCCCCCGGCCCAGGGCCTCGGCTCCCATTGGACTCAGTACTCTCCGTCTCCTGCGTCCTTCCTGGCTGGAGGCTCCCACAAACCCCGCCCCGGGGGATTTGACCGTTTACCCAGTTTGCATAACCCATGAGGGCGGAAATAGTTGTCACTCACCTTTGTGTAGAGTGTTTAGTTCTTTCCCGGCCCCTTGTGGCGGGAGGTTGGAGGTCTTTGTGGAGGTCTTTGTAGAGGTCTTTGGGGAGGTCTTTGGGGAGGTCTTTGTGGAGGTCTTTGGGGAGATCTTTGGGGAGGTCTTTGTGGAGGACTTTGGGGAGGTCTTTGTGGAGGTCTTTGGGGAGGTCTTTGGGGAGGTCTTTGGGGAGATCTTTGGGGAGGTCTTTGTGGAGGACTTTGGGGAGGTCTTTGGGGAGGTTTTTGTGGAGGTCTTTGGGGAGGTCTTTGGGGAGGTCTTGTGATCTTCTGCCTCTCTGGGTGCTCAGTGTCCTCTCCCCCCCCTTCCGCAGTGCACGGTGTGGGACTGGGACTCCAATGGGAAGCATGACTTCATCGGAGAGTTCCAGACGACGTTCAAAGACATGAAAGGGGCGATGGAGGGGAGACAGGTAATGTGTCAGACTAACATTTTTATGGTCCCCCCACTCCGCCGGAGCTAAAGGAGCTTATCAATGATCAATTCAGGGTTTTTAAAGGCCCATTAATCTGCCGCTCATCTTAGCTCACGTTAGCCCAATTCCGCCGGTACCCCTGAACACCAGGGTTCTTTGCCTCAGGCTAGGGTAGACACCTGAGCTACCAGAGCCTGCAGTCAATAAACAGTTCACAGATACTGTTTTTATTTTACTGTAATTATGTTACTCCTATAGTTTCACAGCAGGAGCGGATGAATTGCGTAGTCTCTATTTACGCAATTTTTATTCTTCAGTGATAACAAAATACTTTAAAACGGCAAATGACATCCTGTGGTGTTCATCAATAACTAATGTTTTCACACCTCTGTGCTCTCATTTGACATTTTGCTGCTTCTTTGGGTTTGGTGGCATGTACAACACCTTCCATCGATGTGGGGCATTTCACTGGTAGAGGAATATACTGCAATGCCCAGTTTTTAAAGAAGAGAGCTATTTTGTTTGTCCTGTCTGTATAAAATATAGGATTTTAACCTGTGCGCCGTTTCCTATTTCTTAATGATAATTTTAAGGTAACTGAAAACGTAAAAATAAAATATAAATAAATAAAATAGCCCCATTCCCAAAGACCTAATTTTCAAGAGAATCGTTGGCAAATAACCGAGGCCCAGTTTGTTCAAAAGGGAAATAAAGGGAAGGAATTGTTTCCTCCCAGACCGAGCGTTTGCTAATGGATTTCCCTTTAGCCTCGCTCCTGGCGCAAACACCCTTCGAAGGCGGAGATTGGCGTTTCACCCTGTGCTTGGCTGGGGGCTCAGAGAGGCCCTAAATTGGGTCCTCTGTATTCTTCCCCTTTTAAATATAATAATGTATAATGGCAATATAATAGTACTCCCCATATCTGAAAGTATTGGGAAAAGAGCTTTAGCATTAACAAAAACTAAGAAGTAACAAGTTTACCACCACACTTTATCCAATAACAAGGGCCTGCTTTGTTATTTACAGAATTACAGAATACATATTGCTTCCCGTGCTGCAGGCTACAGTGTTTTTTCACACCAATTTTTTTTTTCTAATTTATTGTCCAACTTATCTACACCCATGGGGGAAAAATATAAGTTAAAAAATCTCTTGGCTAGACGAGATTTGTTTTTCATTAGTGCTGTTTCTGTTTTCTTACTTCCAAAGATGCAATGGGACTGCATAAATCCAAAATATCAGGTCAAGAAGAAGAACTACAGGAACTCTGGACTTGTTATCCTAAACCAGTGCAAGGTAGGGAACAATCTCACTCTCTCTCTCTTTGTTAGCTGTGTAGTTATTATTGTCACAATGCACATATAGAGGCTCTGTAGTAATACGGGAGAGAGCTACATGATGTTTCTACAGAAAAACGCGATTGGAACTTAACGCTAACGGCATTATTAGGTTATCAAAGCATCTATATGTTGGTGTTAACAAACAGCTTTGTCTCTTCCCCTGTACGGCATTTTCCACATGTCTCTCTGGGATCTTCAGACCTCCATTTGTTCTAATTTGGGCGTTCAGAGCTTCTATTGCACTCTTCTCTGGAGACCCTCTAGAGAACTCTAACCTCAGTCGCTTTCTACATGCTGAAAAAACGACTTAATCCGTTCCAAGGAGGCACCCGGCCTTTCCACCGTCAAGGAATTTCCCAGAGATTCATTAAGAGTCGATTCATAAATGAGGCCCTTTTTGATAGACTTTAAAACCAGCTGATGTTTCAGAGGTGCGAGAGCTCTGACATGTTCACAAAGGCATTGTGGGTATTTATTAAAGGGTAACGCGACGTTGTGATTCGCCTCTTACTTCAGATTATCAAGATGCACTCCTTTCTTGATTACATCATGGGTGGATGTCAGATCCAGTTTACGGTGGGTGCCTCCAATGTTGACAGCGTGATACAGAGGGGGGGGGGGTTGGGGGTTGGTTACATCCTGGATGGGGTAAAGCCGTTGTACCTTTGTATAAAAGATGCATGGGTTGGTTTTATTAGTGAAAGGAAGAGAACTGTGAACATTTGGATCGAAATGTTTGGAAGAGTGGGCAGTTCAAACCCTAATGGACTTGCTCAGTATAGAACATTAGTATACCACTGTTAGCTAACTGTTCTTTACTAGTATGAATGTTATTGACCAAAAGGGCTTTCAGTTTTTCAGAAAGCACAAATAGTTTAATGAAAAGGTTTGTCTTTTTTAATCAATTTTTTTGGTAGTTTTTTTGCTAAGCTTTCCTGTTTTTACATTTCCTCCGTTGACGCAGCCAATACATTTACATGAATAAATGTTATGCCTAAAGTTCGGTTTGTCACTTTATCTGGGATTTACATAAAAATGACATACAATTACCTTCTCTAAACAAGCAATTTTATTCATTTGATGATAACCGCCGTCTGCTGTGTAAAAAAGAGCCCAATGTCTCTATCGTTGAGGAGAATGAATAAATTAGCAGTAATTAGCGCGGAATGCCACAAGTGATTTCCACTTTTCTTTACAGGTAGCTATTGATTTCACAGCATCTAATGGAGACCCACGAAACAGCTGCTCCTTACACTATATCCATCCGTACCAGCCTAATGAGTATCTGAAGGCCCTGGTCGCAGTGGGGGAGATCTGCCAGGACTACGACAGGTTAAACAACAGTGCACTCAATTACTGACATCCATCCATCCATCCATACAATTGAGGGTAACGTCGCTTTCAAAGAACCGACAACCAGGGATTTCAGCACCTTGTGAAACTCCTCAGAGGTTTAGTCAAAACATGACGCATTTACAAATTGGTAGAACATTTTCTCTAATGCACCCCCCCCCCCCAAAAAAAAGTGTTCCGTTCTGTTCTGTAATGTGAAATTCATTAGTCGGTCATTTAACTAATACTGATACACCTCTCTGGGGATGCATGCCAATCAACCTATAAATTACCTCCCACAATATTACAATAATGAATGAAATGGCTTGGATGTCTACCCCTTGATCCAAGAGTGAACGGAATCCTGAAAAGAATCAATAAGTCCGGGAAGGAGAGGGCTGCACTGTAAATTAAATTTCACGTTCCGGAGGAAAAAATTGAACAAATTGTGTGTCTGCTTCTCGCAGCGTTCACCAATATCTCCTCTTCTTGGCGTCCCTGTTTGATTGGCTTGGCTACTCTTGCAATCACCTGGGTTATGAAGAAACAGCATAACGAATCTCAGCAAAATGATTCAACTTCCGCTGCCAACGACCAAACACAGGCTTTCTGAGGGGTGTGTGATTGAGAAAGGGATAGTCATGAATGTCTTCTGATTACAAGGGCTGTTGTGTTCATTTTTCTCTGATTTCCCTACTGTTTAAAATGTACGCCTACAATGTTCCTTCATCTCATTTTTATATATATATATTTTTTTTTATACACCTAGTGACAAAATGTTCCCTGCATTTGGGTTCGGAGCTCAGATACCCCCTGATTTCAAGGTAAAAGCCACATTTAAACTGCCTTATTATTGACAAAATGAATGATCTGAAATGTTTTTGAATGGTATTTCGAATGCTTCCAGATAAGTTATTTTGTGTGGATAATGGAATCTTTGTCACACCTTATCCACAAAAAATCTAGTCTGAATCCTGAACTCAATACGCTACAGTTACTCCAAAACCATCCTATATTTCTGTTTCACAAGGAGACTATACTAAGCCTGTACTTAAAATTTTCCATCTGAAACCTAAGAGTTTAAGATTAACAAACGTTGAACAAAAGCATACTGTTTTTGCGCACAGCCTTGCTCTCCACTGGTTATTTTTTTAATAGTAAAAAACCACACGCCCTCCATTTAAATCAAACTATTTCAACCCATCAACGAAATGGCAGGCTAAAATAGCGTTTTCTGCATAACCAAGACTGTGTCACCCACATCTGACCCTCTGGAGTACGTTCATCTTTCAGACTTCCTTTCATCCTAGATCGAGACTGGTGGAGATTTCTCTGCTGTGTATGCGCCAACGTCGTTTTCACTGGAAGGCTAATGAGATTCTGCTTCATGCGTTCCAGGTTTCTCATGATTTCGCTGTGAACTTCGATGAGGATAACCCAGAATGTGCTGGTGAGTCTATGAGCGCTGCGTGGTTTACGCTGCAGTTATCGTGCAAAAGCGTATTCCTTCAGTTTACACCTCGGTTTTACCTCATTTTAAAACGAGAGGCAGATCTGGACCCGTGTTAATGAATGGTTAAAGAATCGTTTTTGGCTTCGAAAGGACTCTGCATTTTTGGATCCCTCTTAACTCAGCGAGTAACCAGGCGTTGGAACGTGTGCGGCACTAACAGATCGCATTGTGAATTCCCTTGCCGATCGATGACCAGCAACCCTGGTCACTGCCTTTAAGGAAAGCTCTAGCAGGTCTGGTTAAAATGGCTGATGCAACCGTGTATTCCAGCGTTTTTGTGGCAGTTGAGTAATTATTAAACTTCACAATTACCTAGATGAGTGAACTGATTAATACCCAAGAGGATAGAGCAACCGGAAGGCCTTTGTCAGAAATGGGCTGAGCTTCCAGTTCGTGGCCCGTGGGCGGGCTGATTAATCTGAAAGCAGCCGATATCCTAGCTGCCTTGGCCGGTCTTTGGAGGTCGCACCTCTTGGTAGCGCCGGGGCCGTTTGCTTAGTGGCGGGTGTGCATTTTCAGGATCAGCCTGGAAGTGCAGAGTTCACCGGGGGCAATCAGCCCCCTGCTTGGCTCAGGGTGGGGTCCAGTTCTCCCTTTTGATTACTCCTTGATAATGGCCAGTTCCGCCAAAGATCCTCAAAAGGCCTGCACACTTTGATTGGTCTACAGCCTCCGAATATATTCCAGTGACACTTCTGGTTTTTGATTGTTGGACATGACCGCGAGTCTTGGGCCTTGTGGCATGCAGCTGGCAGCCACGCCCTCCCCATTAGGACAATGACTGGCAGCAATGCCGAGAGGGAGGGCTCTAATTGAACCTGAGTGCGGTTCCACTGATGGTAATCACACTCGGGTGCCAACAATCGCAGGCCCTTAAAAGAGCCAGCAAGGGAAGACGGAAGAAGTTAGATGAAAGGGAATGAGAAAACAGGACTTGCTTGGTTCTGGTTAGTTCCCACCCCGAAAGGGAGGTTTCTGTTTAAGTGTTTATTTTGAAGTTTGTGCTACACTTATGTTTGCTGAAATGATCCCCAATAAAAGGCGTAAACCCCTCCCCCGGTGCCTCGTTCTCCAGCCGTTCTCGGGCCGAGCACGCCCTCGAGTGCTAAAGAGATAATTCCGTACTTCCACAGAACGAACGCGCATTACGTTGTCGGATCAGGAATTCTTATGTACTGGGGGGTTTTTTTCAACAAGGGGCGAAAGCAGAGTGGCTACACTGTTGTGCCACACCCCCTTGCCTTCTGTCGACGAGCAGCGCGCTGTGCTTTCAATAACGCACTAAAGCCCACACTTTGGGTTCATCAGCGTGATTGCTTTGGGGCGCGCACAGCGAATGAATGCACTTTTAAAATCAGTGTTCAACATCAGAACTTTACGTGCCGTAATTGCATTATTAACTAATGGAGTACTCGGGGACACCAATAATGTGCAGCGCGCGCTGAATATGATCCAGAATTCAGCATTTTGGGCGGTTTTGTGCCCCCCCCCCCCCCCCTTCACTTAATGCAAGGGCTACTCGTACCCTTTATTGACAGCCAGCGTGATTTGTATGGCCGTCGGCTCGGTTGCAGTTACCTGGTAACCAGCCGTGTTTTTCGTAGGCATACAGGGAGTCGTGGAAGCGTACCAGAACTGCCTACCGAAGATCCAACTGTACGGGCCCACCAACATCGCCCCCATCATCCAGAAGGTGGCCAGCTCCGCCTCCGAGGAGATGCACACCAAGGAGGCCATGGTGGGGGAGGAACTCCGGTCTAAAGATTTCCTAACGTCTTTCGTCCACCTCAGACACTTCTGTGTGGCGGTTTGTGAAGCTCAGAAGTGAAGTGACAGTGAACAGCCTGGGTGTTATGGCCGCCGGGTCCAAGATCCAGTGGATCAACCCCTGATCCACCAGACCTTAGTCACGTGTAGCCTCAGGGCGTCAAGTTCCTGCAACCCTATAAATTATACTATATCTCAGATAATTGACACAATGATAGTCGAAGGTTGAATTGCTAAAACAGAACTGACACTTCATACAATTAAACCAGGGTGAGGGCTAATTTCGGACCTAGGTGGAGAAACACCTAGAAGTGGGGATGATTTTTAAAGGGTTTTGACAGCCAATCAACTGCAGAGGTTGTATACGTCACCATAGAGTGAAAGCCACTATAGCCGATCTCTGTCTTTGTTGCCACTGGCAACATAGACTTTATAGGGCCTTATAACTTACATTTTTCTCTGTGGTCTGTTGCTTGCTGCTGTCGGCTCCTAATGTCCATGTACTAACCAACCCACAAATTAGATTTGATATCAAGGCCTTCTGGGAATTGACATAGAGTGGTTCACAAAATAGTCTAACAGGGTTTCATTGACATACTAGAAGGGGCATGAGGGTAGGAGTGGGTGGTGGGCAAATTAAATCAATCAGTTGTGCATAATGGTTCCATTTGAAAGAAAATATTAAATTAGGCATTGTTGTAATAGATCAATTTGTTTTAATTGGGGCTGAAAACCATTTGCAAAAATAGGGGTGATAACAGCTCTTGTTATTATTCTAGGCCGCTTTGTTAGCGCAATCTATCCTCCGCCTCCGGTGATCATGCAGATAGACCGTGTGCTATCAGAGCCCTCTCTGCCCACAGGAGTATTTCATCCTGCTGATCCTGACCGACGGCGTTATCACCGACATGGCGGACACCAGGGAGGCCATCGTCCACGCCTCCCACCTGCCCATGTCCGTCATCATCGTGGGCGTGGGCAACGCCGACTTCAGCGACATGCAGATGCTGGACGGCGACGACGGCATCCTGCGCTCGCCCAAGGGGGAGCCCGTCCTGAGGGACATCGTGCAGTTCGTGCCCTTCCACAACTTCAAGCATGTACGTCACCGCTCGCCTACGCCGGGGAAAGCAGCCAGTGTTAAAACAGCTCTGACAGTGTTCGTGTCCAAAAGGGTTCCCACACTGACCTATAAACACAGAGTCAGAGTTAATTTAACACCAGCAGTTTTTTAGTTTTATATCAATGTGGTATTTAGTGTGGAGCCCGCTGTTATTCAGAGAAAGTTCAAAGCCCCTTGTTAGCCTACAGCTACCTGTGTCTCTAGAACCCCCAATTTCCTTTTTATGCCGTTTTGTATATACATATTGCTTGGCAGACTTTTTAAATATGACCTAAGCACTAGAAACCAGAAGGACTCACTGGCCCAGATTCAATGCCCAGTGCTCCTGAGGATCCCATCCCAAGTATGCAACACCTGACGACACCCAGGGCCTCCCTGTCGTGAAGATCAACTTAATTACAGCCTGTGCTGAGCAGCCTCAATTATATGTGGACACTTTTTCTTTCTGAGCAGAATGACGGAACCATTTCATCGGCTGTCGTCTTTATTTGGGGGTAATGATGAAACCGCCTCCACACATCCTGCATCGCAAGGCCCCCCTGCTTCCAGCCGAACGGGCCCCGGTGCGAGTCGTCAATTTGACAGCCGGAATGACCAATTAGTGTCTTATTTAAAACGGTCGGCATCATTAACTCGCTTTGATGCTCCACTCCCAATATCTCTCATTTATAGTGGTTAAAAAAAAAAGAAAAGAAAGTAAACAGAACTGCAGGATGAAAATGTTGCCCTAACCGCGCACCTACCACACCCTTAGCAAACCTCGAAACGCGTTCTTTTCCTGGGGGGTTTATGGGATTTTATAATGGCCTCCTGAGAAACTATCAAAGAAAGTCAAAATCAGGATAAATCAGGAAATACTTTCATTCTAAAACTCTTTAATTCATGTCAGAAAACTTGCACTCGAATAAAAGGCTCTTTTATGTTATTTTAATAACAAACACTATTTATTATAATGCTTAACTCTTAACTAAGACTCTTAACTAAGAATAATTAACAATGATTTTTTTTCCGTGACTGACATTAATATTCAGATGAATTTGCATAATGTATAAAGTTTATCATTTGGGGCTGGTGGCAACAACACAGCCCTGATTAATGGGAAAGGCTGTCTCTCTCTGTCTTAATTAAAACGGAAAGAAGTCCCTACGTGTGAAATATTCATTGTATTATCTGGAAATATCCTGACTGCATTTCACCAAAGTGGACTATACGGGGGAGAGTTGCAAGGCACTGAGTCAATAACCAACTGACTGATAAAGAAGTTTGTCTTTGTATTTTTATTCCTAAAACATTTTAAATCTGAGGAATGTTTTCGGTCCCCTGACTATACCCATCATTCTGACATGCTTGATGAAAAAGCACTTCTGTGGAGTCGTTGGACGCGGATTGAATTATCTTTGTTTGAAAATTGAAAGACAGGTCCAGGAAGGTCCACAGATTTATCTAGTGGAAAATGGTGAAGAAAAAAAAAAATTATATATATATATATATATATATATAAAACAGAGAAGCCATTAACTTGGTTGATGCCTAAGGCACAAGGGCCCCTTTTGTTATTTTAGGCAGTTATAAATTTGGATTGAGTGCAGACCTATACAGATTTTTCTGTGTGTTTTTTCGGTAAGATTTGTTTATTTTAATTAAAAATGATTTATAAATTGTAAATACAACCTCAGCCATTTCCAAAACCATTTTAAAAACATAGATTTGTGAAATGGTTATGAGAGCCAGCACTGCCAGGGCAAGGAAATTCCCCACCTACGTACATTGCTTTGGTTACGATGCTCCATATAGTCTCGGAACAACTTTGCATCTACATTTTTGTACTCAGATAGAAAGCTATCAAAAACCTACATCTCCTGTAATGTTTCATTACCTCCAAGGCCAATAGCATGTACTCAAAACACCACGTGACTTAAACTTCTATGTCCATTGGTTCGTTTGAAAAGTACTAGGTTTTTAGAGGACGCCGGCAGTATGTTCCTAGCTGTACATTTCTTGTTTACAAGCGCTGTGATAAAAGGATACGGAAGGAGTACGCTTTTTAAGGTTGTGTTTGGTCTCCCCCCCCTCCCCTCCCCTCCCCTCCCCAGGCATCTCCAGCAGCGCTAGCGAAGAGCGTTTTAGCGGAAGTCCCCAACCAAGTGGTGGACTACTACAACGGCAAGGGGATCAAGCCCAAGTGTCTCTCTGACTACGAGTCTTCCAGGACATTCAGCCCCTAATGAATTCGCACAACTTTACATAGTTCTTAATGAAATAGCACGTTTGGTGATTTTTAACAACAATGTTATTTCTTTTTATTTATTTATTTTTTTGCATGTGTTGAACCCTCGGCTCTGTAACACAACTGTACTCTTGAGAACATTTGTATATATATTTATGGGGGAAAAAATAACAAAGATATTCTTTACATAACAGCATGCTGACTTGGAGAACATATATGCGATATCCGTTTTGTTTTTTGTTTTTTACTACAGGTTTGTTGAGATTTTGCTAAATTTCTAAATATTCTTACATTTTAAAGCATTTTTGATGGATGAGAGTGAATAGTTATAACTGTGGTAGAGTTATCTGCTCCCGAGTATTTTTCCCCTGATAAGGCAGATACATGGACTGTATTTTGCATGTCGATAATAAAAACAAACACTGTTTTCGCATAGGCTCTGAGATACCATTTCTGCTTTAGTAGACCCTGGGCACTTCTTATGGCTTTCTGCACATTCATCTTCCAGTGTTTACAGAAGTCTTACAAAGCCTTACAAAGTGGACGGGCCCTGCTGAGCCACTGTCCAGGTCGCTACCCACTGACGCCAACTGGCCACACTCTGACCACGGAAGACATGAAGGACCGGGGGGTTCAAAGAATATAATTTACTTTGCATCATCAAAAGAATGGAGGGGTTTTGATAGTCTCTCTCCAAGAATGTACAACAAGGTCCAGACCTTGACAATGCTCTGTGTTCCAAAAATAAACAAGAAAACAAAATAATCTCTTCATTGGCGTCTCTGCGGTGCATTCGGGAGAGTGAAAGTCACAGGAGAGTGAAAGTCACAGGAAAACGCACTACAGCGGTACACGCTGAAGCAGGATTGTGATTTTGCTAGGGTGTTGCGAGTGTTAACGTTACGTTAAGTTCAAGCATTTCAGTTACATTTTGAGATTGGGTGGCTTGGTGGGGGTTGAGGGGGAAGGGGAGGGTTTGGGCGTGATCCTGACACACGAATGTTACAGCTTCATGGATTACGAAACTCTTTGAAGTCCGGAACACAGCAGTGTTTCAATTAACTCTGTCATCATGCATAATTAACGGCACATTTCAACAGGATAGGCCAATAGGGAATCTGACAGAGAGGAAATTAAAATGGCTACAATAACAAACATGGCGTATTGATGTGCTATAGATGTTGACTGAAAATATATGCAGTTATATTTGCATTTTGTGAAGGGAGAAATCCAATTATTCTTCACTGTTATTGTGTAGGTGTTATGTTTACTATGATCTGTCACTGGTAAACTCTCCCTTGTGAGCTCAATTAGTGAACTTAATTATTATGTCTCTATTAATTAAGTATTACCCTTCTGCCACCGCCCCACATTGAACTTGCAATACATTTTGTAGCCAGCTACCAGGCCTACATATTTGATCAGATAACAGATAATCCAGCCAGTCTTAAGTTTAAAATATTGAATCTACTACGTAACATTATAAGAGCTCTGACATATCATAAACCTCACCCCCACCCACCCAAAAAAAAAAACTCAAAATCCGCACAAAGAATATTTGTCATGAAGAAGCTGGGATTCTTCATTAGTGCAGAGAAAACAATAGGAACATTAACTCATTAACAAGTAGGTAGGCCTCCAAAACAGCTACAACCCCATGGGTTTTCCCATTATAATTGTGGTCAGGTGCTGAAGGATGCAGTCTCGAAAAAGAAAAAGAAAACACACTATCACTTCTCACTTCTATATTCACATTACACTAGATACATAACCAGTAAATCTTGGGGGGGGGAGTCCAAGTGACAGCTGCCAACGCTTCTCAAATAAGAGTGGATGTGATTGATTAATTGAGTTAAAGCATAAAACTGATTTAATGAACTCCAAGATGCTCTGTGAATAGACACTTTTTAAGACTTTAAGATTTTTATCGGATACATAGAAAATTATATATAATATGGATATTATTTGGGCCTCCATTTTCTTTCGAATTCTAAAAAATTTAATGTTAATGTTATTAAGTTTTTCTTTGTCTTTGATTTCACGTTAATAGTGCAACATGTCTTGAAATCCACAGTATATAACTATAGCAACAACAACATAAAAATCATATTGCTAATGGCAAAAGAAGAAACAATCGAGAATCACTTGCATGAGAAATAAGTCTCGGTATCAATGTTTCGCTTCATAATTGTATTACTAGGAACCAAAGTTCTTGTGTTTTCCGGGGAAGAATATTTTAGAAGTACGCGGAAGTTCTCAGGGTGACATTTAATGGTTGTCGGAGGTACACGCGAGTAATTGAGTGATGCTCTTTTAAATATTTTTCACATAGATCTGTCAGGGATAAAAATCCAGCATGACAACTTTATGCTGTAGGATTCTGAGACTCGGGGAACCGGTTTTAAGAGGATCGAGAATTTTCCACCAATTTATAGGAACATCAGACAGGTATGGCAACGGCATCTGTCAAGTTGTACAACATACTTTGAGCACAATCGTATGTTAATTATCACACTATAGCTTGTAAGCAGGTTGCTATCTAGCTATTGTGCAAACGGTGTCTTAGATTAGATTTTTAACTGGCTAACTGTAATCAAAAACTAGCTGTAAGAAGGAAGAACATTTTCCCCCGTTGCAAGTAACGTTAGGTTTAATCAGCCGGTTAAGTTGCAAACTACCAGTGCAAGTTTTTAGTTTAAAGATTGCTGTCAAACGATAAAGTGTTCGTGTCTGATTAGAAGTTTAACAGCCTACCATTTTTAACTGCTGTTGCTTCTATCTACTACCCCTAACACCATCACAACAACAAAAAAACCTGTTGTCGGTCATACTTAAAACTGTATCCAGTCAGGAAAGCGTTTTTTCCCCTCTTAACTCACTATGATTTCACGTTTTTGACAAATCTAATCCTACAAGGGAATGGTAGAAATCCAAGCATCATGACCTCACACAACCTTGAAGCAAATATGTGATATTTAACTACGGTCCTTACTCATTCAGCGTTGCCATAATATCATCATATTATATATCATATATATTTAAATTTCATGTCAAATCTAAGTTCTATTTCCTTAAGTAATATCACATTAAACAAAACTTTTAACAAGCTATTTGTGAGTCATATCTCTTCGTTTCCTTTGCCACCCCTGTTATGTCATTATGTTCTTCTGCTTAAAAAATAAAAAATGTTTTTCTGGTTTTGTTTGGTAGCCTGCTGGGTCTGCAGTTTGTACGAACTGTTAAGAGCACAACCTGGTGGGACGAGCATCTCTCAGAGGAGAACTCAGGCTTCCTGAGGAAAGTAGTTCCTGAGGAATACAATGCCCTGACCGCCAACAAACTGAACCCGCTGAAAGACGAACCCTGGCCCAGGCAGGAGTGGGAGGCAGGTGGGTGTGCAAGGCTGGTCTGGAAGCGTCCCGACAAGTGACACTGGTCATGATACAGAGAATTATAGTAGAACATGACATAAATATAACCGAACATGATGGTGGAACTAAGTTCAAAGTTCTTTCAATGTAACAAAGTTATTTTTTTCTTTTTATTCACAGCCTTACCTGAGGCTCAGAGTTTAGATTTAACTTCTACCTCGTACTTCAGCTCAAAGCGATGACACCTTACATTTGGATGCCAGAACAGCTTTGGTCCCTTGCCAGCAATACTAAAAACGGAAACCCAGTCTGTGCATTTAAAACCAAATGGACAGACTCCTGGGTTTTCTGCCGTTGGCTGTGTATGTGCGTGGTGAGTGAGTGGACGCTGTGTATTGTTTCCACGCAGAGAGTCGGCGAGTGGGCCTGGTGGCCTTGAAGCTGGGGATGATTCCGGTGTGGACTAAAGAAGGCGAGAAACACGTGGTGACCATGCTGCAGGTGTAGTGCAAAGCCTCTTTTTCTAACCTGCTGAAGGCCTTTGGAAATATAAGCTTTTAATCTTTTCGTATTCAGTATCTGCCGTTGTCTAAACAACTTGTGCATGTTGAAAATACAGTTGTCAGTGTTACACAAGCATTAGTTATATCTGCGTTGTTCCCTAAGGTTCATTTCCGAAAGACCAATGACAAGTTTAGAGCAATGCCTTTAAATGCCTTCTTATGTTTAAGAAAACCGTGTCGTTTTCCTAAGGATTTTATTTCATTCTTTAATTTTCACGCATGTATGAATTTCTGCTTCGCGCTCCAGGTACAGGACTGCCACGTCCTCAAGCACATGTCCAAAGAAGAGTTTGATGGGAACTCAGCGGCGCTGATAGTGGGGGCTAAGAACGTGTCCCCGTTTTATGTGAGTACTCTGCAGTTGGGCGTTATTAAAGTGGTTTGAAAAGCTGCACGTATGCCGTCTGGATTTCCGAAGCAAGGTCAGAAAGGGTACCTAGTGCATCAGTAATCGCGTGTTCAGAACTGTCAAAACCACCGACAGGCTCAGAAGCATTTCAGCATCGCTTTGGCATAAGTGAGAATCGGCAGCGTAGATGGATCGACGGCTGAGAGAGAAACCGCCCCCCTTTCTGAGGCTCATGGCGATCTCACAGAAGCCATGATGTGCGTGTCTGTGAGGGAAGTAATGGTGAGGAATGCCCTCTCCGCTGCCAGGCCCGAGATCACTGGGTAATGCTTTAGCGCGACTCCCTTTTCCGTCCTTTTCCTCGGGCCTCCACAAAAGCAGGCTGGCTGGAGAGAGGCGGCGAGTGTTAGCGCTCAGGTTGTTAGCGGGGTTAGCGGGGCTAGCCTCCTCAGTATCCGTAGTCGTCTTGTTTCAGCCTGCTTTTCAAAGGTTTTCCCCTCTGTGTTGCGTTGGCCTGTGGACTGAAGCAGCAGTTCTCCCTCTATCTCACGCACACAGAAGTCCGAAATGGCCATGGAGATGTTTCGAAATGCCGGCGTTCCCCCGAAACAGAAAGTGACGACGTTCAAGGTGTCGGACAATGCCGTCATCAAACCAGGTAACAAAAGGTCAAAATGAGAGGCGCGGTATGGGTGAACAGGACACCTCTAAAGAAGTCCACCTTTTTAAATACAATATTAACAAGCGTTAGAACGTATGTGCCACCCCAGACATGCTCTGGTTTATTACTAGACTTAAACTTTCTTCAGTGACCGCTCAGCCCCAGAGTAGTGATAGTTAATGTAGTATCAGTTCTATAACACGGTGAGTGTTTTGTTCTCTGGTTTCAGGCACCCCTCTGTATGCTGCTCACTTCAGGCCAGGCCAGTACGTGGACGTCACGGCCAAGACGTAAGCCAATCGTCTGAAGCCACATGGGGGTATCGTTGGGGTGCTCGGCGGGGCGGGGGCCTTACTGAACACACAGGGACGTCGCTGCGGGGCGGGGGCCGTACTGAACACACAGGGACGTCGTTGGGGTGCTCGGTGGGCGGGGGCCGTACTGAACACACAGGGACGTCGCTGTGGGGCGGGGGCCGTACTGAACACACAGGGACGTCGTTGGGGTGCTCGGTGGGCGGGGGCCGTACTGAACACACGGGGACGTCGCTGCGGGGCGGGGGCCGTACTGAACACACAGGGGACGTCGTTGGGGTGCTCGGTGGGTGGGGGCCGTACTGAACACACGGGGACGTCGCTGTGTTCCCTGGGTTGAGGACCATCCCCCAAGCTGCAGTAAAAAGGTTGAAAAACTGGATACTGACACAAGTTAAGGACAGCCGTGGTTCTTCAAGGGCTCCGAGACCCCAGGTGCCTCCTTTTGTTGGGAATGATTTCAGCTTTCTACCCAGACGCTAACTGTGGTGCGGGCGCGTTAATGAAACCCAGCCACTTTTACATACATATTTATGTAAATTTTTATCTTGGAGAAATCGCCCCAGCGCACGCGGTTGCGGCCTGGGATTAAGCAACTTTGGAAAGCTAATATTCCATGCATAGAGCCGGAAAATAATTCAGGGGGAATCTATTTATAACTCTGGCATTAAATAAAGGCTTTGGCATCTAAGTGTTAGTGAGGCTGGGTGGCTGCGTCGGCCGTGCGTTTGGGCCAACAACGCCCTTCCAGTATCTCAGATTTCCTCTCAGGTATCTCAGTTTGGCCTGCTGGAGAGATTAGTGCCCTTCAAATAAAGGAATTGGGATTCATTCAAAACTCGCAGCCTTTTTAAAATTGAGGTCAACTTTGTCGTTTTTGTTTTTTCTACTGAAGCATTCGATTTGAGGAAACTCACTATGATTGTTTTCTGACACGCTTAGTGGGGGTTTTCGCCTGTTTGTGAGTGTTTAAATGATGCAACAGAGAATAAAACAGTGCATTTCTTTTAAAAGATTGACTGAACCCCTAGCTCTAACACGATAACTGTAATGCCCCCATTTAGGAATAAGCGAAGCAGATCGCATATTGAAGTTCAGACCTCTCACTGTGGTAAAATGATGACTGTCTGAGACACCTGGTGTGACTTATAGTTTCTATTAACCTGGCTCGCTGGAGTGTAAAGTGTCTGAACGTTACGCGGCGTAGATGACGGAACGAAGGCGCTTGAAGTGTTTAAAACGGACGCGTTTCAATCAGCTGTCCATCTCTTCACGGAAGAACAGTCCATGAAGAGGCTTGATAAGAACATCCTTCTCTTGCAGTTGAACTCAGGAAAAGCAAAGCAGTGTTACTGGGAAGGTTTTTTTTTTTCTTTCTTCCTCAGTTGACTTTTTTTAATCAAGCGTGGAAATGGCCAGCGTGGTTGCCTAGGTCCCTGACAAAGGGCCGCTCGCCCACCTACCCGCTTTCACAAGAGACCGGCGGGGGGGCTGCCATTCAGCTCTGCCTATCGGGCCGATGAGTAAAAGGCCACCGGATCCAGCCTCTCCTCCTCCTCCTCCTCGCACTGCCTGGACCCTCCCGGTCCCTCACAATGTCCAGGTCACCCCTCGCTGCGGAAAGGCGAGAGGGGAAAGGTGAAAGGCGCTCTCAGCCGAAGATCATCTAGCATAGCCCCCGCAGACGGCCTGTCGGTGCTGAACGCCTCCGCTTCTCTCCCTCCCTCTCCTCCACCATCCCTCTCTCCCTCTCTTCCACCATCCCTCTCTCCCTCTCTCACCTCCACCATCCCTCTCTCCCTCTCCTCCTCCATCCCTCTCTCCCTCTCTCTCCTCCTCCATCCCTCTCTCCTTCTCCCTCTCCTCCACCATCCCTCTCTCCCTCTCTCTCCTCCACCATCCCTCTCTCCCTCTCTCTCCTCCACCATCCCTCTCTCCCTCTCCTCCTCCAACCCTCTCTCCCTCTCCACCACCATCCCTCTCTCCATCTCACTCTCCACCACCATCACTCT